>PVLC010007335.1:0-63964 GCA_004027655.1 Graphiurus murinus | reverse complement strand
TTATTTTGAGACCCTGTTTTAAAATAAGTACTGGGATTATATGCATGTGCCAACATCCCAGGCTTTTTCTTTTCTCTCAGCATTTCAATGATGTTTTATTGTTTTATGGCCTCTGTGATTTCTGAGGGGAAATCCAAGAAATACAAGTTATTGACTCCTTGTATGTTATATATTGTTTTACTGTAGCAACTTTTAGAACTTTCTTTTTAACTTTGGGTTTCATTTTTATACTGGTATTTTGAGACCTTTAAAAATTAATGTTGTTTAGGGTTTAGTAATCTTGATCAGCATATTTATGATTTTTTCAATTTTGAGAATTTTTTGCTATCATTTTTCAAATATTTTTCTTCTTTAATATCCTCCTAATTACATGCATGTTAGGCTTTTTAATATTGTCCCCTACACCCTTGGGCTCTTTACATTTTATCTGAGTTTTTCCTCTTTGTTTTGGGTAATTGCTATCATTCTATCTACAGGTTCATGGCCCATTCCCACCTTAGCCCCATTCTGTTGCTGAGCTCATTCAATTATTTTTTTCTTGTATATTTTAGTTCTAGAATTTCTTTTTGGTCATTTTCATCATTCTATTTCTCCACTGAGACTTTTATATTTTCCTTCATTTTTAATGTGTTTTCTTTTAGCTCATGGAACATAAAAATGTTGTCTGACTTTGGCCTGGTGGCACATGCCTATAATCCCAGTGCTTGGGAGGCTGAATAGGAGAATCCCAGGTTTGAGGCCAGTCTCAGCACTTTAGCAAGACTCTTATCAACTTAGTGAGATGTTATTTCAAGATAAAAATTAAAATAAAATAAAATAAGATTCGAGGTATAGCTCAGAGGTAGGATGCCCCTGGGTTCAATCCCCAGGAGCACAAAAACAAAACAAAACTTTGACAAGCTTACTGGATATGCCATCTCGATGTCAGCATTTGTTCTCTGCCTTTAGACTGGACCACATTTTCACAGTTCTTTGTATGTTAAAAACTTGGGCTATATCTGGACATTGGGAATTCTATGCTGTACCCTGTGAGCTTTGTTATAATCCTCTGGAGAACATATCTGATTTTTCTCCAAAATCTGCTTCTTTTGTTTACTCTTCAGATTCCTCAGGTAATTTTTATTTTCTCTATTTTTCGTAATTATATGATTCCATAGTAATAAACTAGATAACCCCGGACATTCTCCAAGACAACAGGACTAGATTCATAAAAATGTGGTAATATCTTTGGGAAAGAGACACTCTTCTGAATGGAAAAGAACTAAGACATATAATTACCAGATGCAATCTGTGGACCTTGATTGGACCCTGAATTTAAAATCTGGATAGCTGTGGTAGAGGAATATTTAATTCTTTTCCCACAAAGGATGGGTATTTTTTCCCATCATTAAATGTAATCTACAAAATCTATTTTTCATAAAATATACTTCAAGGATATGATCATTCTTTAAATCTAATTTGGGTTTGGTTTTCTTTCTTTGCCAAAGACAATGCTGAATTTTCTGCTGTTAATATTAGTTAAAATAAAATTTTCATCCTAAGAGTTTCAAAATAGATTTTCTTCAGGCATTAGACTATGCTGTTCTAATAGTCTTAATTTTTTAGAATTTAAATTATAAAGCCGGGTATGGTGGTGCCTGCCTGTAAGTCCAGTACGTAGGAAGCTGAGACAGGAGGATCACAGATTCCACACCATCTTCAGCAAGTTAACGAGACTCTCAGCAACCTAGTGAGATCCTTTTTCAAAATAAATAAAAAGGACTGGAGGTCTAGCTCAGAGGTAGAAAGCCCTGGATCACTGAAGATATCACCAGTGAACCATTTATAACCTTGCTTTTTCAGTTAAAATTTTCCTTTGAATAAAAGAGCTTTGATAGCATCTATTAATGTAATTCATATATGTCATCTTTGCAATTTCCGGTTTTTCTAGATGATTAAAAATGACTTCAATTAAGCTTTTATTCTCTTTTTTTTTAAGTCAGTAGCTTTCTATAAGCAAATATACAAAGGTAATCATGTTTTATAAGTGACAAAACAAGCATTTTGCAATTTGTACAAAATTTGGATTAATTCAATTAATATATTTTCCCCCACCTAATGAATTTACAATGAAACCTGTGCCATTTAACTAAAAAATTAGTACCTAATAAGTAATAATTTATGTGTGTTTAGCTATTTACTTTCTTTTTATTTTTAATGATTTTATTGGTGCATTACAGTCTCTTATCATAATGTAGTTCTTAGTGATGGTGGCATACATGCACACAGCACTTGGTGGGCTTTCCCCTGGCTCCTTCCCCACTGTCCCTCCTTCCCCGTACAGAGTACAGAGATTGACGTTCATTTTCTCACACATGTACCTAATGTTCCTCATTCTTCATTGATTCTCCCTCTCCCCCTCCAACCAATATTTGTTAAGTACTGATAATTTTTCAGACAAAATGCATTATATGCTCAGGATACAGTGGAAAGAACTTAGTCTCATTCTTAATAAACTTGAAGTTTAGTAATATTATCTAAACCTCAGTTGTATTACCTAAAAATAGGCTTATAATTTATAACTATAGTACATTTTATAATCTACCATATAATTTTGACATATATGGTATATATTATATGTATAATAAAGTTCTAGGAACACAAAAATTGAAAATGTTTATAGTCATTTGGAATTTCACTTATTAATTTAAAACTACAGTGGCTCCAACACTTTAAGGTTTTTTCTCTTGTGAAATAAAATTTAAAAGTAGACTCTCTAGGGATTCATGAAGTCATCCATGTCCTAGGTTGCTTCTGATTTCTACCTGGCTGTTCTTTTGCATGCTCGATCTGCCATCTTGTTCATTTTCCAGTGAGAATGTGGGGAGAGTAGTGGGCAAAAAGGTCTTTCTGCCTTTTTTATTTGCATAGCATTTGTGTTTGCATAGCTTATTTAAAATCTCTCTATGGATTTCAGAAGTCTTGACTTGTGACTTCTGTTTCAATATTATCTGTTGTACCTAATTGCAAGGGAGCTCATTGCCATGTTGAATAAGCATATTTGTATTAATACAGATGAGAAGAGTATATATTGCTGCTATCACTGTCTGCCACAGATTCTTTCCCTTCCCTTTCTCAAAATCATCTCTTTCCCCTCCATTTAATATGTAAATATGGTGCTAGAGGATAAATATTTTAATATTGCTTTAGAAATTTAAAGTCACTGTTGATTAGTTGCTTTATTCTATTTGTCTGTAAATTAATATTATAATATCAAAGATTTAATATATAAAGGGAAAATTAAAAATTATTGTTCAAATGGGAGCTATTCAAAGTATGGTTTGAGGTTGCTGGATCATATGGTAGGTTCATTCCCATTCGTCTGAGGATCCTCCATACTGTTTTCCAAAGTGGTAGCACTAATTTGCAATCCCCAACAATGTATTAGGGTTCCCACTTCTCCACACCCTCATCAGAATTTGTTGTTGTTTGTGTTCTTGCTGATTGCCATTCCGATTGGGGTTAGGTGAAATCTCAAGGTAGTTTAACTTGCATCTCTCTGCTAATGATGTTGAACATTTCCTCATACATTTGTTGGACATTTGTATTTCTTCTTTTGTGAAGAAATGTCTATTTAGATCCTTTGCCCATTTTTTGATTGGGTTATTTGTTTTCTTAGCTGTGAGTTTCTTAAGTTCTTTGTATATTCTAGATATTAGTCCTCTATCAGAAGAGTAACTGGCAAAAATTTTCTCCCACTCTGTGGGCTCTCTGTTGAGGTTCTTGATAGGTTCCTTTGCTGCACAGAAGCTCTTCAGTTTAATGCAATCCCATGCATTGATCTTCCTTTGAGTTGCTTGTGCTTTTGGGGTCTTGTTGAGAAAGTTTTTACTTGTGGCTGTGTGTTGAAATGTTGGCCTTATGCCCTCTTCAAGTAGCTGTAAGGTCTCTGGCCTGACTTTCAGGTCTTTGATACACCTTGAGTTGACTCATGTGCAGGGTGAGAAAGTGGGGTTTATTTCCATTTTCCTGCATGTGGTTATCCAGTTTTGTCAACACCATTTATTGAAAAGGCTATTTTTTTTCCAGTGTATGTTTTTGGCTCCTTTGTCAAAAATCAATTGACTATAAGCATGTGGGTTTGTTTCTGAGTCTTCTATTCTGCTCCATTGGTCTTTGTGTCTGTTTTTGTGCCAATACCATGCTGTTTTCATTACTGTGGCTTTGTAGTAGAGTTTGAAGTCAGGTATTGTGATGCCTCCTACCATATGATCCAGCAATAGCACTTCTGGGTATCTACCCAAGAGAATGGAAACCAAACTATCATGTGTATCTATGTTTATAGCTGCACAATTTGCAATGGCAAACTATGGAACAGTCAAGATGTCCATAGAAAGATGAATGGATTACAAAACTATGGGACATGTACACAATGGAATTTTACTCAGCTATAAAGAAGAACAAAATCCTGTTATTTTCAGGGAAATGGATGGAACTGGAAAACATTATGTTAAGTGAGATTAGTTAGTCACAAAAAGTAAAAAATTGTATGCTCTCCCTAATATGTGGAAGCTAGGGAGAAAATGGGACATAAGAGGGATTCCAGACAAAGAAGAAGAAACCTTAGGTGAGCAAAGAAGTTGACTTAACAGAAGGTGATGGGGGAGGGGGGACACACTAATGCTCATGATGTACTTTCACAAACATATCAAAGCCAGTCACTAAACTGAACTTGAGAAGGAGGGAGGGGGAGGGAGTGGGGTTGGAATTGGGCAAGGGTTACATGAGAAATGTGTGCATGTATGCCTTTATCAGCTTGTACCTTACAAAGATGTATGATTACAATGCACCAATTAAAAAAATAAAATTAAGAAAATATGATTTGAAGAAAAAGATGGTGACATAGAGAGGGACAGCAGGATTGAGGTGTGCTGAGACTCCGAACTCAATCACGGGGAATACTGCTCCTTGACAATGGGAGAAAAATAGCAAGAAACTCAACAAAAAAACACAAGTTCAAACATGGTGGAATCAGAGCCAGAAGAGAGAGCAGAGGACTGTAAAGAGCTCCATAAATCTCACCTGGTGAATGTAGACCCACTGCAGTGGGGCAGTAACAGTGGCACCATCTTGGCCAGACTACACTGGGGCTGGTGGCTGCCTGCACTGTGGCTCCCAGAGACCTCCAGGAAGAAACTGTTGATTGTTGTGAGGCCAGCAACTACAGACCATCACAAAAAGTGGTCAGCATTTCACTCCACACTTGACAAGGACCTGGTAAACTAGACCACCTAGCCAGGCCCTGTGGCTGTGGTTTAACCTATCTATTCCAGTAGCTATCCAGAGGGATCACCAAGACCAAGTCAACTTGAGATGGATCAAAGACCTGAAAGTTAGACCAGAGATGGTGAAGCTACTAGAGGAGAGCATAGGTTCAACACTCTAACATATAGGCACAGGTAGAAACTTCTTCAGCAAGACCCCTAAAACTCAGGAAATTAAAACAAGAATTAATAAGTGGGACAGCATTAAACTAAAAAGTTTCTACACATCAAAGGAAACCATCAAGAATGTAAAGAGAAAACCTATAGAATGGGAGAAGGTTTTTGCCAGCCATCTCTGACAAAGGACTAGTATCTAGAATATACACAGAACTTAAACAAGTTTACACTAGAAAAACAAATAACCCAATCAAAAAATGGTTAACTTAATTGAATAGACACTTCACAAAAGAAGAGATACAAATGGCTAATGGATACATGAAAAAATGTTCATCCTCATTAGCAATCAGGGAGATGCAAATAAACTACACTGAGATTCCATCTAACCCTAATTAGAATGGCAATCATCAAGAAGTCAAATAACAATAAATGTTGGTTAGGATGTGGGGAAATAGGGAATCTTCTACGCTGATGGTGGGATTCAAACTAGTTCAGCCACTATGGAGATCAGTGTGGAGCTTCCTTAGAAAACTGGGAATGGATCCACCATATGATCAGGCTATACCACTCCTGAATATGGTTCCAAAGAAACTGAAACCAGAGAATTATAATAATATATGCATACCCATGTTCATAGCTGCACAATTCACAATAGCCAAATTATGGAACCAACCTAGGTGTCCATCAACAGATGAATAGATTACAAATTATGGGAAATACACAATAGAATTCTACTCAGCAATAAAGAAGAATAAAATTATGTCATTTGCAAGAAAATGGAAGGACTTGGAGAACATTATGTTAAGTGAGATTAACCAGTTACAGAAAGTGAAGTCATATTTTTACTCTAATGTGTGTAAGCTAGGGAGTAATTGGGATACCAGAGGGACTCCAGATAATGGAAGAGAACCAAGGAGGAATACTGAAGTTCATTAATGGAAATACTACCATGGACTATGCATATATATGTGAATATACCAACGTCAATCTCAGTACTCTGTATCAGGAAGGGAAGAAATGGGGAGGCCAGGGAGGGGGTATCAGGTGCTGTGTCCATGTGTGTCATCATCAACATGACTTACATTATGATGTGAGACTATAATGCACCAATAAAAGCACATTAAAAAACAAAACAAAACAAGCTGGGTGTGGTGAAGCACGCTTGTGATCCCAGTACTTGGGAGGTTGAGACAGGAGGATCTGGGTTCGCAGCCAGCCTCAGCTACTTAGTGAGGCCCTCTGCAATTTAGTGAGACCCTGTTTCAAAATAAAAATAGAACTGGGGGTGTAGCTCAGAGATAGAATTTCCCTGGGTTCAATCCCCAGTTCTGAAAAAAATATATATATGGTTTGAACCAGGGCCGATTCATCAACTCTTCATTACTACTTCTTGCCAATTCAGTATAAAACTTAAAAGTATTTGGATAGATTAGTAAAAATTTGACAGAGAAATATGTCTACATAATTTAATAATTGTAAAAGTGACCTGTATTTTGTCTTTCTTCATTTTCTCTAGTAATTTACTTTTATTGAATTTCACTAAATTATTAATTCATAACATATTAGAAATTTAATAGTGGATAGAAACAATTAATCTATAAGCTCAATGATACGTGGCTTACTTATTCTACAATAATATTAAAATATATAAGATTATTTTGTTTTTACTATTGTTTACGTTCTTCATTATATTTCTATTGAAGTCAGTTGATTATTATGAATATAGAAAGTCTTCCAAAGGTGTAGTGTGGTAGTCTGGCACGAAACTTTGTAATATGTAAGTCAAGAAAAATTTTGCTTTTCTGTGTTTAAAATCCGGTGATTGAGCTGGGCATGGTGGTGCATGCCTGTAATCTCAGTACTTAGGAAGCTGAGACAGGAAAATTGCAGGTTTAAGGACAGTATCAGCAAGTAGTGAGACTCTCATCAACCTAGTGAGATCCTATTTTCAGGGGAAAATAAAATAGGGCTGGAGGTGTAGAATGCCTCTAGGTTCAATCCCCAGTACCAAAAAATTTAAAAAAATAAATAAATCTGGTGATAAAATAATGAGTAATGCAACTATTAAACCTTTAATTTATTCAGCTGACATTCAATTACTTGATGTACCCAGTGATATCTTCTCATTCTCCTATCTCCTTTGTTACAAAGCTTCTGAATTGGTAGCATGTTGGGGCAAGAGATGCTTTTAACAAAACTTCTGTTTGAATTTGGTTATTTGATCTCTGAGGTAAATACATGGGATAAAAAGCAACCATTTCCACGTGCATGTTGATTGGTTACACATTGGCATACTTGTCAATAGGCGTCTTAGTGTCCTTGGCAGATCTGAGAAATCTGTTTCTCAGGAATCATAAAAGAAGTGTCAGTCATTCCAAATAGGCTCTTATCAGTGCTCTCAAAATACACTAAAGAGAGGAATTGGCAAGCAGGAAACCAGCCTAGACTAAGAGAAGAGTATGAGGAATGAGAAGATTAACTGCACAAAGGCATAGATCAGATGTAATCCATCCATACTTAACATGCTTAAAATTATAGTAGACTCTTAACCTATATGTATTGAACTATTTACCATAAACAAGCTCAGCCATGGATGGTGGAAGAGAAGCCAGTTAAGAGTTTAAGAGAAGGCAGTTTTCCTTCCCATCCTATACATTTGCCGAGGTCAAACACAGTATTAATTCATTTAGATGTCTACGGTATCTGACCTATAGACATTATTCTCAGTGTGTGCAATAAATGAAGAAATGACTTATGCTTTCAGTGAGACCAGATATAGAGAAGCAATGGTCTAAATCAAATTCAAGTGGATTTATAGCTAAAATGGAAGTGAGGACATGGATGAAATTTCAACTATGAGGACTCAAGAAAAAAGGAGAACAAGCATATCAGCAATAGATTGAGGCAGGGAAATGTAAAAAAAAAAATGTGTGTATGGGTGGCTTTATAGGCTGGTAGAGAGTCAGGATAAAGAAAAGATTAGGGTAACTGAAAAAGTAAAGACTATGGATTTTACAATTATATACTATTTCCTTTTCTAATTAAGACAAGGAGAATGGTAGAAAAAGCAATAAAATAATTTAAAATTGTATTCTCCAATAATGTATGAAGATATGATTAAAATGCAAATCTTTCAACATAATTGACTACTTGTATTGTTCAAACAATAAAGTAAGAAAGTGAGAGATTAAATCCAAAAGGGATACATATTTGCAAAAAGTTTAACCAAAAATCAATTCTTAACTGGGTTTCCCAACCAAACTCCTTGGACTTATGGACCATAATTTGCAATCACTTATCAGAATATATTTTTATAGCCATGTTATTAAACTTAATTGAATTGAATTGAGTTTTCTAACTTTCTATCCGTATGTATCAATAACCCAAGGATAGAGTGACTAGATCTGGCATTCTGCCCAATGGAATTTTTTTGTTGTTGTTTTTTAGGAATGTAGGTAGGCATATTTCCAGATGTTGTACCTACAAATACAGATATGAAGTCCTCAGTATCAATCGAGGATGTTTCAGAATTTACAGTTACTCCTTTGGTCTCATCTAAAGTTGTCTTTGAATACTCAATACTGATATTCCTCTACTCCTGAACCTAAGGAAAATCAAAATGCAGTGTGATGCCCAGTGCAATGGTGCATGACTGTTATCTAATATACTCAGGAGGCTGAAGCAGGAGGATTGCAATTTTGAGGCCAGCCTGGGCAACTTGGTGAGACTCTGTCTAAAAAACTAAAACATAAAAAATAAAGGATGAAGGAAGGAAAGAAGGAAAAATAGAAGGGAGGGAGGAAAGTCTGGGAATGTAGTGGTAGAGTGCCCCTGGCTTCAGTCTTCAACACAAAAAACAAAATGCCAGGGTGACAGGCATGCGTTTCAGCAGTCATTAACACTTAGGACTTATTGTTGATTTCCCCAATTTAAATACACCCAGCTGAACTTCCCACTTAGAGTATGCTATAAATATGTCCAAGGAATATTTTTTCTAATTAATAACCAATAATTTTTCCACGTTTCCTTCTCAAATCTCTTCTCTGACAACTTTAACCTATATTCAAACCCATCTTCTCAATCATGGGCCATAATTCCTCTATAGAGCTTTCTGTGTTCCTCTCTTTAAGGTAGATTTGTCTATTATATTTCCTACATTGTATCAACACAAGAATAAAACCGTGTTTTATTTATTTTCCAACACATACAAGCACTAGTGCCAGTGGTTATTACTACTATTTCTCCTACTGCTGCTTCCACCACTGACACTGCTTTCCACATCTGCTGACTTCTGCCTCCTGCTGCCATTGCCACTTATGCTACTGATTTACCAAACCTCTATTAGATCAAACAAGGCCTGGTGCTAACACTATTCATTACATCCCTGTGAGCTACATGAATCATTCCTATTTATAGGTGATGGTATCAAAGCTAAACTGAGATTATATAATCTGCTAGTAAATGTCAGAGTTTGTATTCAAACACATATCTCCTTGACTCCAAAGCCTGCACTGTTTCTATTCCACTAAGAAGAAAATAACTGTATTGACCCAAGAACTTGTCAAGAACTATGATCCCTTAATTGAGAATCTGGAAAAACATAAGAGTACATGTTAGGATTGATTTGTCTAGCTGGAAGGTAAGAAGAAATGACTTTCTTGTTACAGGACATTCTGTCCTTTCAAACACTCCAGTGGGTTACTTAGGATGGAAATCTTTGGGGATCAGACACTCGGTACATACTGCTATATAAGTAGATGTTAAGATGGGGAAATGTTCAGAGTTCACTAAGACTCAGAGAATTATGTCAGTTTAACAAAGACAAGGTGCTATCCAAGTTCCAAAGGATATTAATCATGAAAAGAGTTCTACACTTTATGTCTGCTTAATCAAAATGCAAGCATTTAAACTTCATTATCATCAAATGTATTATGTTCATCTGTGAAGTCCTGTATTATAAAGAATAATTTCATTTTTGGTTTGAGAATCATAGCGACTGTAAGAAAGAGATAGGATAGAAAATCATATTTCTAATCCAGGTCAATACAGTTTATTTCTAGTAAAGAAAAAGAAGGGAATATCAAAATTAGAATGTGCACAGTGAAAGACAACATATTTTTTCTGATTTAAAAGTGAAATGATATATGAAATTAGCACTTATTGGTTGTAATCTAATAGTATATATAGTAGAAATTTAATAAATATTTGCAAAATGAATATTTTTATTTGCAAATATATCCTAGACATCTGAGCAAATGAAAAGTTATTAATCATTTACAACTTCCTATATTCAACAATCTGATTTTAGAATATAGATTAAAACTTTAAAATTCACCACATCAGGCAGGAGTAGGGGTGCAGCTCAGTGGTAGAGCATTTGCCTAGCATATGCAAGACCCTGGTTTTGATCTCTAATACTATATATGTGCACACAAATTTACTATGCCATGAAGAAATAGAAAGCCCAAACAGGCCAATAACAAGTAGACTGAAGCAGAACTTAAACTTCTCCCAACAAAGAGAAGTTCAGAACCAGATGGTTTCGCTGGTGAATTCTACCAAATATTCTAAGACTTATACCAATCCTTCTTAAACTCTTCCAATAAAACAGAACCAGGAGGAAATACTTTTGCTGAGTAGATTTGAAACCCAAACATTGATTTGTGTTTTATAAATTTGTGCAAACGAATTCTAGAATTTCCAACAGAAAATATTTTAGAATAGCAAATAAAGTATTTAGTGAAACCTTATTTAGGATAGATATTTATTCTCTCACTATAATTAGATAAAATGTTTGCAGTTCTGGGGAAAGGTAGGAAAATTTCATGTCTTTGGACATCTGCTCTAAGAGTGCCCTCACTTCCTTCCAAACCTCACCTTCACTTGGAACAAATTTTCTAAATTAGGTAATTGGGAAACATTGGCTCATTTTATAAGACAATAGCTCTTCAGGTTACCTAATTTTTCGGCTTTTCATGATCTAATAAAAAAATGAAAAACTATTTTCTCCAGAATCCTCTAGGTATTGTTTCTTTTCTCAATTATTTCATTTTTCTTCCATGTCTTCATCTTTAATTTTTCAATAGAGGGTGAAGTCCTACTGTTAAGAACTATGATGTGCTTGTCCTTGTGCCTATCCAAATGGGTGAATGAGAGAATGAATACACAAATCCGTAAAGTAATGAAGTGGTTGGCCTGAATTCCTTTTGGGAGTGTAATCTAATCATCAATTTGAGCTGTACTCTTGCCAGGAATTAATCAGAACTACAGAACTAAAGCTTTGACTCTGGATACTGATTTTCTTTTCTCATAGACCAAGATAGTATTAAATAATTAGATATGAAGATTATAGGTAATCTAAAGGGAAAATGAAATATTATTTTTGGATTAATGTGATGATTCAAGAAATTCTAGCTACCATCTACCACATAACATTTATAATCTGATTTGATTTCTGGACTAGCAAATAATAAAATAAGATAGTCTCTTCTTGCTACATGACTCCATTTATAGCAGGGAAACAAAGGTAGGGGAGGGATCTTAATCCAGGAATGGCAGTTAGAAATAATGAAATGATGTACTTCTAATGCTTTTGGGACCTGCTAAAGATTTTGAAACAAAATAAAATTAGGGCTTGCTCCTGAGTTGTTATTAGCTACATTACATTCTCTAGATCATTTGAAAACTTCTAGTGGAAAGCAGTTGAAACTCAGAATTCATGTAGCTCCTTCTTCTCAGGGCTGTTGTTTTGCAGAATTAAAGGAGAAATATGACCTTGACTGCATTCCTGGAGGCCATGCCTAATCAAATTTATTCCCAGTGGAGCTGCACAATGAAGAGTTGGTGGAGCCTGCTGGCCAGGTCTGCCACAGCAATACTTTCTTCAGAAAGATTAGCCATCTGGAAAAAGCATGATTCAATTGCACTGGCACAAGCAAATAATATGTAGGAAATAGAAGAATAATGATATTAACTGAACAAGCTTCAAAATAAATACAGAATATTTGTACAGGAATGCTAACCAGTTGCTGAAAAGTGAGTAAGTCTAAATGGCTTTCATCTTGATGGTCTGGACACTTTGTTTCAGTCTGTTTTAATTTTGAGGGAAGAATTACTTATTTTTCAATGTAGTTAGTATAAAGAAAAAGATTAGGAAATGTAAAATGCAAAATATATCCAGAAGAAATGTGGAAATGTGGGAATATGGTAATTCAGGAATTGAAAAATGGATCTTTTATGATGAATTTTGCCCGTAAGAATTCTGCCATAAGCAACAGAATTAGCTCATGATTTCATTCTCAATACTAACAACAGAATGCTTAATCTGTATCAGAACAGCAAACTTCAATGCCATTACGTATATCTTGAAAAGTTAGTCAGTATCAGGTATGAAACTAAAATTTTATCAGGTGATATTTTAGACCAATGACTATCATGTTCATTTTGTATAAGCTTTTAGCCCTTCAATAAATAGTAACAAATATCAGACATGTATGCCCAGATACACAAACATATACTTCATCAGGCCCAAGAACACAATTTTCAATTAATATTCATCATCATCATCACACTATGATCAACATCATAAATTCAATGATAAATATATTTATACAGCACAATAAAAATTTCATCAGTATTAAGATACATTTCTTTTTATATTAACATCTCTCATGTCACACTGTGTCTTTCAATCAATTTTGCCTTACAGTTGCTGTTAGCTAAATGGTAAATGCTATATGATTGTTTTATCTGGCATCTATAGAAAGATCGAGAAAGGGCTAGAATGAAAATACATACCATGAGGGTTACTATTGAATTAATATCCAGGAGACAATAGTGAAGTCTTTGTAGTAATGCTTTGTGGTGAATGATCATTATGATACTGAAAAGAATTATTTTGTGGAAAACACTAAAAATCAATGAATTTTATTCCAAAAGTGATTCAGAGTGATTATATAACACAGAAATACAAAATATATTAATACATTATTTTACAATAAAATAATACCATTTTATTCATATTTTTCTCATCTTTATGTAAAGAATGATGTAGTATTAAAAACCTATGTACACATAGGGATAAAAGTTTAATGCCTATTTTAGTATGTGTATTAGTTAAGGTTCTCCAAAGAAACAGAAACAATAGGATAGGTTTAGATATAGATATACAGATTTATTATGAGGAATTGTTTCACCTTATTATGAGGACTGAGCAGTCCCAAGTTCTGAAGTTGGTTAATTGGAAATCTAAGACTGCTGATGTGTGGTTCCAGTTTGAAAGCTGACTGGCTGGAGACCCAATCAGAGATAATATTTTTGTCCAAGCCCAAATACTGGACAGTGCAGTAGTCAGCAAGGAGAAATGCTCTCTTGTTCATAGGGAGGTCACCCTTTTTGTTCTAGTCAGGCCTTCAAATGGTCAGATGAAGATCACTCACACTGGGGAAGGCTATTTGCTTCACTGGTCCACCAATTCAAATGTTAATCTCATTCAAGGACACCCTCAAAAAGACACTCTGAATAAGGTTTGACCAAATATCTGAGGATCCTGTGGCCTCGTAAAGCTAATACATAAAAGAAATCATCACAAGCCTCTCCCTTGTAAATTTGGCACCAATGTACATCTCTTTAAACTATATTTAATTTCTAAGTAAATATAATAAGGTCATAATTCTACCTGACATGATCCTATGCTGAGTACAACTGAAAAATTACTAACTCCTTGCTCAGAAGAGAGAAGTCCTTGAGTGATTTTTAATGTCTCATGACTTGAATATCATAATGTAAAATAATACTTAAGTATTGTGATATAAATTGAACAAATATATTACATGCTGAAGAAATAGAGAAAAGAAAACAAAAATAGTTGAGATACATATATACACATGCACAAATGTATTAATAGAAAAATGAGGAGAAAATGTTCTTGACAATTATCTTCCTCATTTCTATAATCTGTCACATAGTTGTAGCTGATATTTATAACTATCTCCTTCAACTACCCAGTCTGTAATTCCTTTACTTATAACAAGCATCTTAACAGGTATGATTTTTTTAATCTGTTGGGGTAGCCCAAATTTTTGTTCTTGAAGGCTAAGCCATTAGTAGTGCGGGTCAGATTGGGTGTTGTGGTTTTTCATTGACTTTAATCACAGGACACAGTGATGCTAAGAGACAGCATGCAGAATCTCCTGTATTTCAGACAACTCTTCCTGACCTCTCTGTGGAGCAGTAGTCCAATTTCCCTTGGGAGTCAGAATCAGTCACTCCAACTGGTGCAGTAACTCCATTCTTTGGGTGTGGATTCAGAAGCATGAGGTGTCCAGAGTGGAAAGGTGGTCGTCTTAACTTCCAGTTAAATGGAATATTGTTATCTCCTAGTGAAAGCATTTCCCCCTTTAGAACTAAGGCCTTGAGGCTGGAAAGTGTAATGCTATGAGAACATGTGATTTCATTTTTTTCTAGAGAGTTCCTAAGGAGAATAGGAAGTGATTCCACTATCCTTTCCACTTTTGGGTTATTGAACCTGTATTATTTCTAGCTATAAGAGAAAGAGCCACCATAACAGATGCTAATGCAAGCATACACAGCCTTCTGGAGAACCTTGTCCAAGCCTTGTTACCCACCTAGCTGGCACCATAACTGGGTTTTTGAAAAGCCATTCCACTGTTCTATCAACAAAGCTGCCTTGGGATGGTGTGGAACTTGGCAAGACCAGTGAATTCTCCGAGTATAGACTCATTGCCTCATCTTTTGCTATGAAATAAATTCCTTGATCAGATGCACACTGGAATACCATGACGGTGGCTAAGGCATTCTGTAAGTAGTTTGGGCAGAAGTTTTGCAAGTGAGGAAGGCAAATCCTTATCCAGAATAAATGCTTATTTCAGAAACACTGCCCTTTCTATGATGGAAGTGGTCCAGTAGAATCAACCTGCCACAGAAAGCTGAATGACCACACTGAGGAGGCGGTATTGGTCTCTGGTGTTGGCAGATTGGGAACTCTTTACTGACTGTGGGCAGGTCAGCCTTGGTGAGTAAAAGTCCATGTTGCTGAGTTCACATTTAATTTTCATCCTGGCCATGAAAGCTACTCTGTTTACGAGTCCGCTGGGCAGTGACAGGGGTGGTCAGTAAAAGAAACTGACCAGTAGCCTCAGAATGGGCCAGAATACCTACTTGATTGTTAAAATCCTCCTCTACTGAGGTCACTCTTTGTTAACATGGGACACAAATATCTTCATTTTTTCCCCAGAGAGATTTATCCACATGGCCACATACCTCTTCCCAACATTTCTTTGTCACCAATTTTCCATCATTTTTCTTCCAAGTCCCTGACCTTCCAGCCAAACCATTGACCACAGCCAGTGAATCAGTACATTATTGCATATTTGGCTACGTTTCCTCCTCGAAAAAGTGAATAACCTGATTCATTGCTTGAAATCACGCTCCGTGGGAGGATTTCTCATCATCCTTGCCCTTCAAGGATGCCTCAGAAAGGGCCTGTGGTGCTATAGCTATCTACTTAAATCCTTTCTTTCCCTGTTAAATGCTCATAGGGAACTTCCATAAGGCCATAAGAGCAGGCTGGGGCAGGAGCAGGAGCCATAGGTATTTCTTCCACTTCCCCATCGAACACACTTCAGAACTTTTTCAGGCTTGTTCATGTATGTGCCACTTCCACTGATGATGGAATACTGTTAGGTAAGCCAAATGTCATGGCTTGGTGGTTGAGTAATCTAGTTCCTGATAGGAAGCTCACAATGCAAGATGACATGATGGCGTAAGGTTAAGCATTCAGTCTCTACTAAGGCTCAGAAGTAGGCCAAAAGTTGGTTTTCAAAAGGTGGGTAGATATCTGAAGAGGATGGGAAGGATTTTCTCTAAAACTCCAAGAGATTATGCTATGATTCTCCTACAGCAGCCTGACAAAGGCTCCACATAGCAGCCCTTTCTGCCACTGACAAGTCATGCACCACTGGGTCAGTTGGTTATATGGCCAAGTTGTATAGCAGCTAGCACAGCAAGCCTGGACCTGTTGCAGAAGCTTCTTTTATCCTGGGCTCTACTCAAAACCAGTAGTTTTGCCAGTAACTTGGCAAATGGACCAAAGTAATATACTCAAATAAGAAATATACTAATTCAAATATCCAAAGAGAAATAGTCACAATTCAGACAATGCAGACAATGCATTGTGCCTATTTCTTGATTGTAGGAGGGGCCAGAAACAATAACTTATCCTTCAATACAGCAAGGATACATGCATATGACAAATGTTGCAGGATCCATAGATATTTCACTGAGATAGAAAGTTCCTGATATCTTATTGAATTGATTTTTCATCCTCTCACTGGAAAATATCTTATCATTAATTCTAGAGTAGTTTCTATTTCTGGCTTTTAAGGTCCAATCAACATAATATCAATGCAACCGACCAGTGTCATATGTTGTAGAAAGGAAAGATTATCAAGATCCCTATGAACTAAATTATGGAATAGTAGTAGAGACCTGATATATCCTCCTCCCCCAACATTAGAACAATGCTAGCCTTGCAGGCTAAAAACAAACGACTTGTGGGTCTTATTTGTAGGGCATGATGAAAAGAGCACTTTTCCAGATTAATAGCTGCGTTACAGGTACCAAGGTACATGTTAATTTGCTCAAGCAATAAACCCACATCTGGCAGAGCAGCTACAATTCGAGTCACTGCTTGGCTAAATTAATGATAATCCACTGTCTTACTACAAGATCCATCTGTCTTTTGCCCAGGACAAATAGGCAAGTTGACTGGGGATGTGGTAGGAATCACCACCCCTTTATCTTTGAAGTCTTTGATGGTGATAATAATCTCTGCAGAAATGCAGTATTGCTTTTGGTTTACTGTTTCACTAGGTATAGATAATTCTAGTAGCTTCCTCTTGGCCCTTCCCATCATAATGGCCTGTATTGGTCAGGGAACAAATGCTGGGATTTTGTCAGTTTCTGAGTATATCTATTCTAATTATCTATTTGGGAATTGAGATAACTACAGGGAAGTTTTGGGGACCTACTAGGGCTGCTGTGAGATAGACAATGAGTTAAAACTTTATTGATTACCTGACTTTCATAAGTCCCGACTCTGACTTGTAGGCCACTCCTGGAGTTAGTTCAGTTCAGAGCCAGCATACAGTAGTCCCTGAAAGGTCTGATTAGTTTTTCTTCCTAATGCACATTTGTCCTAGTAAGAGACCATATGTTTCTTTGGAGAAGGCTGAGGGAAATGTTAATAGTATAAATCGTTGGCAGTGTATTGGAGTCCTTTTTAAGGGAACCTAATCTCTCCTTTTTGCAAAGAGTTCTGGTCTGTCAATTGGCCCGTTGGTTTTATGATTCATGTTAGACTTTCATTCACTTGATCTAGGACTTTTCTGATTGTATAGTTTAGATAAGAATTTAGGTTTACTATTTATTTCATTTCTAGGAACGCCATGATAAACTAGTCAACACCACAGTGCCCTGCTGGTCAGACTATTGTGATTGTTGCTTTGACTCTGCTGTCCATTACAGTGATCACACCCACCCTGACTTTGGTGACTAAATGCTGCCATTTGTTGTCTGCCCCCAGGACCTAATTACTCTCACTACATTTATATTTCTCAATTCAGTGACTGCAGTCCCCATTATGAGATCTGGCCTACATAGAAGAGCGATATCAGGGCTTCTCAAAGGTGTCTGAACAGCCTGCACAAATTTATTTCTCACAGTTATGATGGAAGGTATGTCTTCTTGACTCTCTCAATGTGGGAAAATAGGTCTTAAATGACAAATTCATCCTAATATTCCAATCTCGATGAGCATACAGTCCATTAATCTGCATTAAACCAAGTAAGTTCTGGCATGTACAGCTCTCTGTGGGCATCCTCTTGTCCTATCTTTAGCCAACTGATCAAATGATTTGAGCCTTTTCTAACCCTCTGCACAACATTAATGCAAAAATCAGCTTAGTGAATCGATAGTAATAAATTCTACCTGATCTAACTTTGTCCCTTTATTGCTTCATCTGAGTGAGATTCTGATTTAGAATCACTTAGCCATGGTCCTCTAGCTTTGGTATTCCACCTTGTATTTTTGGTATATCAGATAAGCACATATACCAAATGTCTGGACATCCTGTAGACCCATAAAATTAACTATTATAATATGAATAAAATAAAATTTTGATTAATTAATTATTAGTATTTAATTATTTTATCACTAATGAAATAAGATTATGAACACAATAAAAATAATATTGTGTTGAGTTTTAATTTGCATCATTTAATTGATAGAATCTTAGATTCAAATATATGTGATGATTATTTGCTAAACATTATGCTATCTTATGTGTATTTCTTATGGTGTATGGACTATTTATAAGGTCTATTTTAAGCCTGATACAGTGGTGCACACCTGTAATTCCAGCATGTGGGAGGCAGAGACAAGAAGACTGCAAGTTTGAGGCTTGTTTCAAAGTAAAAAATAAAGTAGGATTGGGGGTATAGCTTAGAGATAGAACACCCCTGGGTTCAGTCTTCAGAATCATAAGTAAATGGAGGATCAGATAGCTTTGCTCAGGCTCACATACCTTAACTAGAGCTGGTGCTTTAATCTGGGTCCACATAACCCTTCAGAAGGCTCTTTACCACATGTGTGGTGGTCATTGAAACTTAGAAGTTAGGATTGACAAAGCTGAATATTAGAAGTTCTTAAGGATATCCACAATTTTGACTTCTGCTGGCTGCTCAAAATTTATAAAATACTACATTTGGATAAAACCATCCAAACTATGTAAAATATCTACCGTGGGTAAATGTTCACAGTTATAATTAGTGTAGACATTGAATAATAATAATAATAATAATAATAATAATAATAATAATAATAATAATAAACCTGTCTGCCTTACTAGAGACAGGTATCTTTAGGCAGGTAAGATATAATATGGATAAGTGCTCTAGGAGAGTTATATTCAGAGGTCTGTGCTTTGTGGGATTGTGAATAGTGGTAGGATTGTACTAACCAATGAAATACTATTCTTGAACAACAACAACAACAAAAGAAATAAAACTATAGTATTCGTGATCTGTCATGAAAAGCTAAACATAAAAAGTCTGTAAAATCCAAATCTGGAGCTCTGTGCCAGGTGTGATATGACTTGTGACCTATGTGAGGACAATAACAGGGGAAAGAGAATGTAGGGAACAGACACTAGAAACTTGTTTTGGACAAGATAAATAACTCTGACTTTGGCTGCAAGATCCAGGGTAGATTCCCACATCAACATTCTACAGAAGAGGAAAATGAAAACCAAAGAGAATTAAGTAATTGACTTCAGCCACAAACATGTAGAAACAGAATCACATGAGGAAAACAGACACCCACTCTCAGCTAAACCGAGATATATCAAAATTAAAAAATAAAGAAAGATCATTTCAATGACTTCTACCTTTCTCCATAAAGTAGGGGGGAAGGTTTATTTTACAAAAGGGTTCTGGAGACTTAAGTGGAAAAGGATATCCCAGAAAAGGGAGTATGCTACAGAGGCATAAACATAAAATAATAAGTAGTAGTGAGGGCCTAAGGTGAAACTAAGACAACAAATATTTTTACCTGGACAGCTGCTCATCACCTTGGCCTCCACAAATCATTTTCCAACAATGTTTCCCACACAAGCTCCCAGGGAGCTTCTCAAAAGAGCCCCATTTGCCTCCTTTCTAGAGATTCAGATTTGATACATTTGTAGCAAGACCTAGGAATCACAATTTTGAACAGTTACTTACTCCAGATGATGAAGACACTAAACTTTTACAAACACTGGTTAAACAACCATCAATCATTTGGCCATTCAGCACAAAACCAGTTCTGTACAATTATACTTATATTATTGAAAACAAATCAATTAGATTTTATCACATGTGGACTCCTACAGTCTATTCTATAAAACCCTAACTATTTACTATAACTGTATACACTTATAAAACCATGACCTATGTAAGTATTTCCTAAAATTTAGTAAATGATAGACACAAACTAGAGCTATAATTAAAGAAACTACAAGTACAATGGTGCTGTTAACTGCTGTCTCACTGCTTAATGTAAAATGCCCATTAACTTTCCTCCATTCTTCACCCGAACCCCCACAGAATTTTCCATCCAGCCTCCAGCTTATACTTTATGCTTTCTACTCTGTCTTAAAACTCATTAAGACATCTGTCCCTGGCTCTTCAAAACTTCATTCTGAACAGTTGGATGAAATTATCCTCTAACAGCATGGTTATGGTCAAAATAACTAACAAATAATAAACTGAGTAAGTAAAAAGCCAGAATTTGAGCCCAAGTCCATGAAAACAGTGGACTTGAAATAGTTCACCTGAATCTCGCTCTGCCATTCACAAATCAACCCATTTTTTGCTCTGGTGGACACAGAGCTTAAAATGGGTTAGCCCTGTAACCAGAATTCTGTTGAAGGTCTATGAATGGATCCAGTAAAAGTTCTGGAAATAGAGGAGTTTTGTTTTTTGGTTTTTTGGGGTTTTTTTGGTGGGGGGGGATATTGCCAGTCTTCAGCATTGTTCTGATTATTCTCTAGAATCTTTGGTCTCTAAAGACATTGTCTTAGGACACCACTGCATATTACATCAATGTCTAAGACCACCATAGCCTAAAGGCAAAGAAAATCTCTGACCCCAAAGTGTTTTATATAGCCAGAGGAAATATAAAGTACAAATTCACCTGAGTATTTCAGCTACCTACTGCTGTGAAGTAAATTACTCACAGACCTAAGGCCAATTTACTATCTTTCAGTGTTTGTGGGTTATATATTTGAATATAACTTATTTGGTGGTTTTGGATGGAGTGTCATGGATCAGTTGCAGTCAGATGAGATAGGGATTGAAGATGTAACAGGATGTAACATCAGCTGGGGGATTACGGGCATCTCTTTCTCATCCTAGGATCTCTTGTTTGCACCAGTTTGGGATTCCTCACAGCATGACAAGCTCAGGACAGTATGACTATTTACATGGTATCTGACTTTTCAGTGGGTTAGTGTCCCAAGAGCACCAGGTAGAATATGTATCACTCTGAAGTCATAGAGCATCACTCCCACCATGTCTACTGATTGTCAGTAGGAGTGTCAAAACTTTTATGGACATATTTTAAATCCCTGCATTGAGCCACTGATAATGCCTTTTAGTTTTGTTCTTTTCTGATTTTTCATCATAGGAAAACAGAAAAGGACAAAAATATATGTGCATGGGTTACATAACTTCACTTGGGAGACTGAGACAGGAAGATCACTTGAGTCTTGGAGTTTGCAGCCAGCCTGGGCAACATAATTAGGCCATGTATCAAAAGAAAAAAATAGCTTACATGTATTCTAGTGTCTTTATAAAGACATATGTCAGAGATTATACACACACAAATATTTAAATCTAGAAAACCATATGGTGTTGTTTCCTATTATGACTCTATGAATGTCTCACTTGAGTGATGAAACCACTCAATACTTCTATTTACTTAGATAGCTTGAAAATATTCAAAAAGAAAATATATAGTGCCTTTAAAATTTGAAAATGTATCCTTGGTAGATGTTAAATTTTTAAATGGCAAAACAGAGAGAAAGCCACAAAATGATTAGGTATTGCTTATGAAGGAGAGTGAAGTTTAATGAATGAGTTGAATCCTTTGCCAGGAAAATTCTTTCCTGATTAGGAGTAAAATTCTATAGATATTTTTAAACACAGTCAACTGAGAAAAAAAATTCACTTCTTCTAGATTAATTTAACCCTCATATTAGTTGAAAGGTTACTGAAGTACACTCAATAGATCCCAAAAAATTAATGGAAGAAAAATGGAAAAGGCACCTAAGTTCTTTCAGTAGCTAATTGTGAGTACATTAAAGGGTGAAGGGGAGCCTCCCACAGTTTTATTCCCAAACAACTCAGAGGAATTGTTGCAAGGCCATGACAGAGCATTGTGCACAAAGGTGCCAAGGTAGATCTTGGTATATGCAAGGATATTTTACCCTTATAGATCCCAGAGTTGCTGGAAAGTTTACTGTCATTAAGTATCTTTCCATAAATTTTCTTTTTTTTTGCATTACTGAGGATTGAACCCAGGGGCATTCTACTTCCAAGCTACACCCCCAGCCCTATTTTGTATTCTTTATTTTGAAACAGGGTATCACTAAATTGCAGATAACCTCACTAAGTAACTGAGGCAGGCCACAAACCTGTGATCCTCCTGTCTCAGCCTCCCAAGTATTGGGATTACAAGCATGGGCCACCATGCCCCATTTTCCAGAAATTTTCTGTGGGTAAGAGGACTACCATCCAAGCAACATCCATGTCCTGGCTTCATGACAACTTCCTACCAAAATAATGTCCAGCTAATTAGGTTGTGAGATTGACTTGTTTCCCAAATAGCCATTCTTTATGACCCCATTAAGAAATAAAAATACTCTTCAAAGTAACTGTCTTCATAACTTTCAGTACTTGGGTTGATTTTGGTTTGAGCAAGTTTAGTAAAGACCACTAATCTTATTGAGAATATATTCAACATTTATAATTATAGTCTACATAAGTCATTTTTTCTTATTTTGTTTTGCTGCTAACAGTTGGATCCTTAAGAAAGACTTCTCTTTGCATATGAAATGATGAACACTGTCATTATTTGGCTTCATTCCTTCTTCCTCCTAATGCAAATTTTTAGTTTTTTCAATGCTTTGTATTTCATTTATTTGAGTACTCTATGCATGTTTTCAGGTTGTCTAATTAGTCTTGTATTTGGCTCTCAGAAATTTCTATTGGAAAATTAGAATTTACAGTTTAGTGATTTTTCTATCCTCTCTTGTTCTACTCAGAATTCAAGTTTCATAGCACCTTAGGAAAAAAATTTTTAAGGGACAAGTGCCAATTCAGACTGAGTGAGTGATGAATGATATTTATTGTCCCTGAAAAACTTTCTCTTTTCCTAATGTGCTATAAAACTTGAATTCCATCCCTGGATGTCATTCCCAACCTGACTTCTTATTTACTTTTTCATATGCATTATCTGGAAATCCTATTGAACATATAATTCCTGCCTTATTCCAAATCCTTTTAATCAGAGTCTATAAGAAATGGGACTTAGTTTCTATGTAACATATGCTTCTAATAGGTACTAAGATCTGGGTGCTTGGGGAAATAGCAGTTGGCAAAATTTTTCTGTAAAGGGCCAGATAATAGACATTATTGGTCTGTGAGCCATGGTGATTTCTGTTGAGCAGCTCTGTTGCCATAATAGCAGCCATTGACAATACATCATCATGGCTATGTTCCAATACAACTTTATTTACAAAAACAAGTGGGTCTTATTTTATTTGTAGGCTATAATTTGCTGACCCTTGGTTTGGATGATTAAAACTTTTTTTCTACAATAAACATTTCCATTTTAAAGTAGAGGAAAATGGAATTGGACATGTAATTCTAGAACATAGTTTCTGGAAGGAGACGCTAAATCAACAATTGGAGTACATATCATGAATGGGTTGTATGGTGTCTCAGTCAACATTCTCACTGATATAATCCAAAACAACTGACCACACAACTTATTTGCTCACAGTTTTTGGAGATTTCAAGTTCAATCCATGTGAAGCCAGGGTCGGCAGAGCTCAGGGCATGGTGGTGGGAAACAGGAAAAGGGAGACAGCAAGGGTTCTGCTGCTCACATCATGGAAACTAGAAGCAAGAAAGGAGGTAAGCAAGAAGAATCAAAGATAAAAGCACAATCCCTAAAGCCATACCGTCAGGAACCCACCTTGTCTGGCTATACCACACGGGCTTAGGTTACTGCCTAGTAAATCCACTACAATTTATTTATCTACTGATGAGATTTTAGCCCTCATGACTTAATTATACCAACTCTGAACATAAATACATGAATTCTTCAGGAAACATTCTATACCTAACCATAACAGATGGCTATAACACAAAAGTTTAAATGCTGAAGTCTAAAATTTCATCAATTATCCCAATATTTATGAAATATTTCATGTACTAGTTCGTGAGTAATTATCTATAGATATTATTGACAAATACGTAGAGTGAATGGGATTATTGTGAAAATCGAATGGTAGAAACCAGGTGACAAAACTTGCAGGAAAGTGACATATATAATGAACTTTCACCAAAGCAAAACTCTAAACCAAGGTTAATTTAGGTTGAGATTTTCTATTAATTCAGTATCATAAAATATTTATTCAAATTTATCTTACAGTAGAACATTTAGTTAATTAAAATTTGCAAAATATAATTAATTCACTGAGAATTTCATAAGCTCTGACCTAGCTTACAAATATAACTATCAAACTCAAAAAATAGAAATTACTAAAATAAGACTTTTTCCAAATAAATGCTATTTTAAAACTATCCATGAAACTAGAAATAAAATGATTTCAGGAAGACAAAAAAAAAAAAAACAGCTGGAGAGAGAAAGAGAATGCCAGTGAATCTTTGAGTCTTTTAATGAGATATTCATTGTTGTACTTAAAAATGTATCTTAAAATTATGCTGTATAAGATATATTTGAAAATAACCTATAAGTACACACTGTTAGAACTTGCATATACACTAAACTTTGCCCACAATTGAAAAATAAATATGATAATCTATGTTCAAACACACATAAATTGTTCAATTATCTTGTCTTGAGTCATTTTTAAAATGCTAAGGCAAATTGCCCATAGGGGAGTATATTTATGCCTATATAAAATGAGGAAAATTATATTCCTTTCTTATATGATTGTGAAGGTTAAACACATAAATATACATGAAGCTCATTGAGCAGTGCCCTGCTCATAACACAAGCTCAATGCTTATTGGCTTTCAAAATCCTTTTCAGATTTGCAAGCTCATCAACAGATTAAATAATCAGAAAGTGTTGAAGTACAGAAATTCACTCTCATATGTTCTTAAATATAGAATATTTTGTGGGAGGGGTGTTGCAATTCATCCTTAAATATTCTAAAGACTCCATTTTGAGCATTCTGTTCTGAAGGACATTGAAATGAAAGGGCTTAGCAATTATGTATAGATAAGAAGCCTGGAAAATATGACTCTGTATGTCATCTATAGCCTCAGGTCTCCCAGGTCTCAGCAGATATTCCCATGGCCATAATAACTTCTCTACACACACATCCTCCTGCTTTGCATGAGGAAGAGCCTCACCCCAATAAGGCAGTGCTTTCTCTTGTTTTCTACCATGTGGCTTTCCTAATTCCCAAGCTGGGATGCTCACAGGAGTCCCACTAATCATCACACATATGCAATCTAGAAAAGTGTGTTAGTTAGTTGTTGCCCAAATGACAATTTTCAACCAGGAGAGGATACAGTTAATACATAACCACTTCTTTTCTTCCCTCTTTCAGATAGATAATTCTGGGTTGTGCTATATAGGAGGTCTCAGGAAGATTGGGCATTTGTCAGCATAGCAGTGACCACCAACAAGTAATAAATCATTGTGTCATCTCTTTTCCTCCTTCCTCCAGTCCTATACCCTGAGATCAAATGACTTGCCTGCATGCAAACTCTTATCTCAGGCTCTGATTCCTAGATAACATAAGCCAAGATGATAACTAATATGTAGGTTGATATAAAATATAACATAGACAATAAATCCTCTTATGCTTTCTATTTTTTGAACTTAATACACTATCTTCAAGGAAGCATGGTTGATAGAAAACTCATATTCTACATCTGATAGGAGAGAGAAAGTAAAGATTATTTATCCATACTTAACTCAAGCCCACAGAGCAGTTTATTCTAAGGTTTATGTGAGTTTGAGTTAAAAGTGGAATTATATCTATAATTCCTACTTTTACTTGGTAAGATCTTCAGTGACAATGATTTTTATAAACAAGGGATAAGCTTTATAACCAAAAAGTACTTGTATGTACAAGAGTTATAGCCACTAATATTGCTTGCTTCTTTCTTTCTTTTTTTTTTTTTTTTCTTCAGTGCTAGAGGATTGAACCAAGGGACTGCAACATTCTAGGCAAGTGTTCTACCTCTGAGCTACATTCCCATCCCTGATATTATTAATTACAGAATTGGTGTGTGTATGTTGTCTAAAATTTCTTATTACTTCCTAAGCCCATTGGGTACTTCAGTATATGTCTTTATTAATATACAGTGACACTCAAGTTATTCCCACTTGTCAAGTGCTTTTAATAAAATTGTTTTGCTAGGTGCAGTGGTACACACTTATAGTTCCAGTACTTGGGGGACTGAGACAGGGGGATCATAAGTCAGGGGCCAGTGCATGGTAACTTAGTGAGACCCTATTTCAAAATAAAATATAAAAAGGATTGGGGTTGTAGCTTAGAAGGAGAATACCCCTGAATTGAATGAAAGAAAGAGAGGAAGAGAGGGAAGGAAGGAAGGAAGGAAGGAAGGAAGGAAGGAAGGAAGGAAGGAAAGAAAGAAATTGTTTTAAGTGGTGGAGTGCACCAGTAGTCTCAGTTACTCAGGGACTGAGGAGAAGGGGCCACTTGATTTCCAAATTTGAGACCAGCCTGGGCAACATGATAAAACCCTCTTTGAAAAACAAACAAACAAAAATTAATTTAAAGAGTAGAGGAGGCCTACCATATGGTGGTGCATATCTGTAATCCCAGTGTTTGGGAGGCTGAGACAGAAGGATCCCAGATTAGAGACTAGCCTCAGCAAAAAGGAGACTTTCAACAACCTAGCAAAAGACTTTCAAAATAAAAAAAAAATAAAAATAAAAGGTGGGGGTATAGCTCAGAGGTAGAATCCCCAAAGTTTCAATCCCCAGTACCAAAAAAAAGGGAAAAGAAAAAAGCAAAGAGAGAAAGAATAGAGCAGAAATTCATTCCATACAACAAAAATTAAATGAAATTCAAAGAGATTTTCATTAGAAAAAGGGAGAAGGACAGAAATCGTCCATTTTCCAAATGAAGCAGCTCTAATTTTACTCTACATTTATATTTGACTATTTTATTAAGGGTAGGATAAATTAATATATTTTGGCATTAATATTAACATTAAAATATGATATAAAATTTAATATAATCCTCATTAATCAAGTAGGAAGGCCGATGTACTGTGGCTTGGACCAGCCTTGGGTTTGGCAGCACCATTGAACACCAGTCTGGATTGATTGCAGTTGTTATGGCACATGAGTGGCCCTGGGTGATTCATTTCTAGATGGAAACATGTGCGTAAAAACTATACCACTTCTGGGTATCTACCCAGAATAATGGAAACCAAACTACCAGACCAATGCATGAGTATTTGTGTTTATAACTGCACAATTCACAATTGCCAAAATATGGAACCAGCCAAGATGTCCATCGACAGATGAATGGATTACAAAACTATGAGATATGTACACAATGGAATTTTACTCAGCCATAAAGAAGAACAAAATCATGTAATTTGCAGAGAAATGGATGAAACTGGAAAACATTATGTTAAGTGAGATTAGTCAGTCACAAAAAGTAAAAAAAAACTGTATGCTCTTCCCTAATGTGTGGAAGCTAGTGAGAAAGTGGGACATAAGAGGGGACTCTAGACGAAGATGGAGAAACCATAGATGAGCAAAGAAGGTGACTTAACTGAAGGTGATGGGGGGGGAGGGAAACACCCTAATGCACATGATGTACTTTCACAAACATATGAAAGTCAAAGTCAATCATTAAACTGAACATGAGAAGGAGGGAGGGGGAAGGGAATAGGGTGGGAATTGGGGAAGGGTTAAATGAGAGATGTGTGCATGTATGCCTTTACTAGCTTGTACCTCACAGAGATTTATGATTACAATGCACCAATTAAACAAACAAACAAACTATGGTTCTAAGGTGAAGCAATCATGGAGAAAATTTTTATGAAATTGGGAAAGGTCATGTATCTGGCTTGAAATGAATCCAACAGAGAACAAAACCATATAGCAAAAGTAAAATTAAAGCCATCTTAGCAGTTATATTCTATAAACATTTCATCTTCTACTTTCAGTTATTAAAGGTGAAGAAGGCTGTTTTGATGAAACTGAGCAGCAAAGGGAAGGACTTGTAAGCAATTTCACCTTTTTTTTTAGTAGAGAAAATACATTTTAAATGTCAAACTATTATAAAGTGTAAACAAACATCTACTTTGAAGAAATAACAACCTCGATTGTTTCAAGCATACATAAATATTAAAGGCTGCAGCATATATTATAAATATATAAGGAAAATCATGTAAGTTAAATAAAATAAAAAAGAAGAAGGTCCAGGGGGTTGTAAGTTGTCATACAATAAATGGAAAAATAGCATATTCCCTATTTGAAACCAATAATATTTCTGCTGTATATTTTAATTATTTGTGCAAATATCTTATTCTTGAACCACAATAATAGGGCCAGTGGCACATTTTATTGTTGCCTACATGGATTCTTACACTGTCAACACAGTGCATTCTCAAAAATTTGGGTTAAAATGAGTTTAAATCTATAAATTCAAAGCTGCTTGAGGAAATCAAATATAAAAATACAACCCTATGGCTAATTAAATGTATGGGAAAAATGTATTCTGAATCTTTTTGGGAAAGTCAAAATTATAAATCATCATTCAAGTAATAATAATGTAAAAAACAAGGAATGCAAATGAGAAAGTAATTCTGACTATCATCAAAACTGCCATAGTATCATGTGGTATGTAGACTGGCAAAGCTGTGTGATGTACAGCACCCAAAGAGAGACTCTTTCAGGAATATGTGTGCTCACAAGGAGGAACACAAAGACAGCATAGCTTCTGTCTTTCACACTTGGACCTCAGCCCATGGGTTAACCCTTAGTGGGAGAAAAGTCATATCTCCTTCCCAATAAGACTAGTTAATTTTCCCAAGGTACCTTGACAGCTCCCCTGTTCCTATACTACTTTCAATGTGGTTCATGCCAATGACTCCCTGAAGTTGTACCCCTACCATTTCTGAATCCTTCAGATTGGTCCTCAATGAGGTCACTTTTTTCATTATCCAGAGACCCACACCAAAGCAGATGTGCTGGTTAGTGGTATCCTAACAATTTACACTGAAGTTGCTTCATGCCACTCTACTGCTCCACTGTCGAGTGTGTTTTCAGATGAGGTCCTTCCTCCCACTACTCTCAGCACCACTGGGCAGCCTCTTCTGCCTTTCTAACCCCTGCAACTGGTATAATCTAGAATAGGACCAGAGCTTTGCCATTGCTCACTGTTCTTCAACACTGCACCGAGCGCTTTCAGTCTTCACTGTGGGCTAAAGAACTGGGGGCCAACGGAGTAGTTACCTGGAGATACCATCTTTGTGGGCATTTAGACAGAGTGGATGTACTCTTATAATACATCCAGAATAAAGAATTAATTGGAATTGACAAGTTATTTAGTTGATAATATTCTTTGACCTTACGTCATAGGACCCACTTTTCCCCTTGGGAAACATAAACCCAACTTCCTCATGTCTGACTGAGAAAAGTTCACCATACTTTAATATCAGTAATATTTTCTCTTTTAGTCCTGCTACTTTTAGAGATTTTTTTTAAGGATAAAAATGTAATTCTTTTGATTTTTTGCCTGACCCCAATCATCTGCCATATCTCTCTACGACTGAGTGTTCAAACAGGAGTTGGGAAAAAGTGTGCTTTTACATTTATTAATATGGAAGGGAAAACTTGAGTTTATCACTTTCACTCAATAGTTGGGGTCATATTTCCCTTACTAGCTAGAGAAGGGCAGTGTATGATGTGCATGTGTATGCAGTACACACACACACACACACACATACACACACACACACACTCACCAAGTGTGTATCTTACATTTAGTCTCCAATTCTTTATTTTAACTTTTTTGGTCTAGTAGTCTTTCATGCAAATCTTCTGTGAATGTATATATATGTATATATATATACACACACACACACACACACACACACATTGTATGTATATATATACCTAGTGAGGTACTCCATACCTTAGCGAGACCCGGTTTCAAAATAAAAAATAAAAAATAGGGCTGGGATTGTAGCTTGGAGATAGAATGCCCTTGAGTTCAATCCCTAGTACCACAAAAAAAAAAAAAAAATTGAAAGCAAAAGAGCCACTTCTAGTTGCAGGGAAGGGAAAACTCATTGGTGTTATTGGTCTGTGGATTTTCTTTATGGTGACTTCATGTGTTGGAGCATTATTGTCTTCCTCAGGCAAAAAGCTATGACCAAGAATGTGTATTTCCTATGTTTTTGTCTTTCATATTAATGTTCTACATAGTAAAAAAAAGAAACATACTAACAGACACATTTAAATTTGTTTAAATGGTTGGCCACTTTTTTGTTTATTACCTGTATGTTTCATGATCTATGCAGGAAAATAAAATTGTTTATGAAATTCCTAGAATTGTACATCCGTGCACTTAAAAATAATGTAAAATTTCCCTTCCTTATAGTGTACTTAAAATATTTAAGAAGAACAAAAAAATAAAAATTGGGAGCCAAACAACTATAATTTGTCAAGGAGATTTCAAATCAGGACTCTCAATTACCCACAGGCCTGTGTTATGGTATCATCACCAGTATGAGCTAATGCATTCTGCAGGACAGAATCCATGTGAAAATCAGCAAAGACAAGCTTTAGAGTACTTCAAGAAGTAATTCAGAAACTGTGCATCTCAAATCTACTGCTTTTGGAAAATTTAGCATTTGTCCCAGGATGACTTTAAATATTGAACTCTGTTTTGTTGGAATGAATATGACCATTAATTATGAAAAATTTCTTTCTTTTCTTAAAATAATAAAAAAGTGATCTGGGTGTAGCTGAACCAAAAAGTTGACAGGAATCTTTAAGAGAAAAGTCTCATGAATCCTCTTTTGCTAACTCAATTTTTCTCTGTTTTTCCCCTTGCATTGGTGTTTGACTGGAAAGCTCATGACTTGATGGAATGGAACAGAGAACATTCTGACATTCTTTTAAAATTGAAGGAAGGGAAAATTTCCAGGGAATCTCATCCCATTTAAGCTCTTCTGACTCTGTGAACAGAAGTGTCACTGTTATTCAGAGTGACAAATTGTGGTTTGAATTATTCTGCCACAACTGAAACAAATTTATAAGTAAATATATTTTCAGCTAATATCTTGATAATTGTAACAACATATACACAATGAAGATGACTAGTATTGTCCTTTTTAAGTATCACAAAATTCTCTACAACCCTGCTAGGTATTGCTCTTCCATTTACAAGAAAGAAGAACTGCAAAATAAAATGCAGATATTATTTTTCAGATGTTAAATTTAATATAAACAAAATCAAGGTAATATTTTTGAGTGACAAACCAAAATATGAAACCACTATCATTAAAGAATTTATGAACTCTTCAGTGATCTTTGGATTTTATTTCTATTCCACATCCCACAGAGGGTTTCTTCCAGTTTAATTATATAACAGTAGACAAAATGTTCCAGTAGTATGTGAACTGACATCCAGCTACAAACAGGAAACATGTGTTTGCAGGGTAAGTCAGGAAGGGCACTCTGGTTAAGGATAAGGTGGGGACTGGGTCCAGCTGGCCAGGCGCTGCCTGGCCCGCTGGACTGTGGAGGCAGGTGAGGGCTGTGCTCACATGTTACACCTTCCATTGTGCCCATAGCATGTCACTCACTTAGCTTCCTTATTTCTCAGCTTGCTCACCTACAAAGTGGAAAGAAATTTATCAGTATTACATGCTATGGGGTCTTCAAAATTCCACAGACTCAAAAATTAAATAAATATATCTTGCCTGACATGAGAAATGTAATTGTCTATACTTTCACTTTAAAAAATCAAGCTTACTCATCTGTCTATGGACACCTTGGCTGCTTCCATAGCTTGGCTATTGTAAATTGTGCAGCTATAAACATAGATACACATACGTCGGTCTGGTAGTTTGGTTTCCATTCTTTTGGGTAGATACCCAGAAATGGTATTGCTGGATCATATGGTAGGCTCATTCCCATATGTCTGAATATCCTCCATACTGTCTTCCAAAGTGGTTGCACTAGTTTGCAATCCCATCAACAGTGTATTAGAGTTCCCACTTCTCCACATGCTCGCCAGCAGTTGTTGTTGTTCGTGTTTTTTATGATTGCCATTCTGACTGGAGTTAGGTGAAATCTCAGGGTAGTTTTGATTTGCATCTCTCTGATTGCTAATGACGTGGAACATTTCCTCATACATTTATTGGCCATTTGTATTTCTTCTCTTGTGAAGTGTCTATTTAGATCCTTTGCCCATTTTTTGATTGGGTTATTTGCTTTCTTAGCTGTGATTTTCTTGAGTTCTTTGTATATCCTAGATATTAGACCTCTATCCAAACAGTAACTGGCAAAAATCTTCTCCCACTCCGTAGGCTCTCTGTTGAGGTTCTTGATAGTTTCCTTTGCTGCACAAAAGCTCTTCAGTTTAATGCAATCCCATGTATTGATCTTCCTGAGGGTTGCTTGTGCTATTGAGATCTTGTTGAGAAAGTTTTTACCTGTGCCTATGTGTTCAAGTGTTGGTCCTATGCCCTCTTCAGATAGCTGCAAGGTCTCTGGCCTAACTTCCAGGTCTTACAAAACTATGGGATATGTACACAATGGAATTTTACTCAGCCATAAAGAAGAACAAAATCATGTTATTTTCAAGGAAATGTAGGCAACTGGAAAACATTATGTTAAGTGAGATTAGCCAGTCACAAAGAGTAAAGAAGCATATGTTCTCCCCAATATGCGGATGTTAGGGAGATGATGGGGCATAAGAGTGTCTCCAGATGAAAAAAGAGAGACCCTCGAAAGCAAAGAAGTTGATTTAACCGAAGGGGTTGGAGGGGGGGGGCACACTAATGTATATCAAGGTCACTCACTAAACTGAACTTGAGAGGGAGGGAGGGCGAGGGAGCAGGGTGGGAATTTGGGGAAGGGGTCAAATGAGAATTGTGAGCACATATATCATTATCAATTTGCACCTAACAAAAATGTATGCTTACAATGTATGAATAAAAATTAAAAAAAATTTAAAAAATCAATCTTACTTTGGGATGAATTGCAATTGTTAAAAACTAGTTTTAAAGGTGATAATTATTAAATTATATTTTAAACAATATAACCCGTTGTAATAGAATACTATAGTGATACATGCATACCCATGTTTATAGCAGCACGATGCTCAATAGCCAAATTATGGAACTAACCTAAGTGAACATCAAAAACTGAATGGATAACAGTAATGTAATATATACACACTATGGAATTTTAACCAGCCATAAGGAAGAACAAAATTATGTCATTTGTAGGAAAACAGATGGAACTAGAGAATATTATAATAAGTGAGATCAACCAGTCTCAGAAAGTTAAGGGGCATGTTTTCTTTCTTATGGGGAAGCTAGAGAGAAAATAGGAAACAAAAGAGACTTCAGTCAAATGAGGAGAGAGACCAACAGAATAGTGGAAGGGGGTTGAACGAGGCAGGAGGGAAGGGAAAAACGAGCATTGAGGAGGAAACAGTTCAATTAAGATACATGAAGGTATCACTACCAATCTCATTAACATGTACAGGGAATGAGTAGAGGGGAGATGGGTAGGATTTGGAGGGAAACACACCAAGTGTTGAATGCATATATGTTTCTATCACTTTGAATCTCACCGTGATGTATAATTATGATGTATAATTATAATGCACTAATAAAAGTATAAAATAAGGGTTCTATTTTTCTGTTTGCCCTGCTTCTTGGCACTTATAATTTTGCTATTATGAGCATACTCATGTATACAATTAGGAACTCACAACATTGTAAGTGAATCCATAAAGTCTGTGCCATAATGAAGGCCTCACACTCAACATGCTAATAACAGCATTCATATACCACTCGGCTATTGACTAATTGCTGTTATACAAATGCTCAACAGATTCTGTTTTATTTTAGTAATAATGCCTTGTGATAGGATAATAATGCCAGGTGTTTTGTTTCTCCTACTGGTAAGGAAAGTGAGGCTCAGAGAAGTTCTGACTTGCTCAAGGCAACAGAGATAATATGTGAGAGAGTCCAAATTGGAGCATGTCTTGTTTTGTGACTTTAATATTCCATCCATTCAAGCAAGCAAAGGCTAAAGTCTATAGGAGAACTCTATTAAACAGAAAAACAATCATATTGTAAGAAATCAGACATTAAATATTTTTATTAACTCTGGTCCTTGTGTTTTTCACATTTTAATTGTTATGTCAAATGTGTTCATATTATTTATAAAAATGAGATTAATGAAATGATGGATTAAATTCTAGAAAGCAAATATATTACTGAACTTTATAGAACATTTGAACTTATTTGATGAGTTTTTGTGAAAACTTTTATTATCTTGGATAAAACTAGTCCCATCTCCATGGGTGATACAATTCTTGGAAGTTCTTAAGAACAGATTCAGGAAAAGGCAACAATTGGCAAAGGAAGTAGCCCTATCCAGGTTTTCCTGTCGATATTGGTGGAGTCAAGTTCCTTCTTCATAGATGAGTTGAACAATAATGTAATGTGACAAAATTAAGAAAGAAGAAGGCAAAGAAGAAATCAAAGAAAGAAAAATTAATGGGGCCTCATTTTTATCTTAGAGATGTATAGGCCCACACATTTAGAAACCTAGGAAATATTACTTCATGTCATCGTGTTCATTGATGAACTCAGAATTATGTGGCAAGTAAGTTGTTCTAGCTGGCACAAATTTTGCTAGATGTGTTTTTTCTTGCATACTTAGATGCTTTATCCTAGTTGTATCTTAGGTTTTTTTATCAAATGTTTGTGCCAGTTATTTACATTTCATACTACTACTACTACTACTACTAGTAGTAGTAGTAGTAGTAGTATTTGGTATTGGGGATTGAATCCAGGAGCATTCTACCTCCTACCTATACCCCTAGCCCTTTCTATACTTTTTTGTTTTGAAACAGGGTCTTGCTAGATTATTGAGAATCTTGCTAAGTTGCTGAGGCTGGCCTCAAACTTGTGACTCAGGCTCCCAAGTACTGGGATTACAGGCATGTGTCATCGCACCCAGCTCATATTAACTTATCATATTATAGTTATCAGCAGATTCAAAAGTTAATTAGACACAATGAGCTATTTCTACAATTTTTCTAAGGTTTCCAGGTGGCTTGTGCTTGACAAAAAGTGATTACAGTTATTTTTATTTGGATGGGATAATGTTCTAAATCTTCCACGGAATACATTAGTCACTCATCCTTTCCATTGCTCCTTTGCTGTTTAGACATTTCTGATAGAAAATAAATACTTTATTGTCATCTAATGTTATTTCTAGATGATTAAGATCAGAACAATTCTTTTTTAATAATGTAGAAAAAAAGCTGCTCATAGCAGAAGATATATTTTAATCTATCATATTTTCTTCTATTAAATATTATTAAAGAATTTTCTACTCTTCTTTTGTTTAAAAATTCTCTCTCTCTCTCTCTCATTTCTCTCTCTCGCTTTCTCTCTCTCCCCTCTCTCTTTGTGATACTGGAGATTGAACTGAGGGCCCTTTTATCTCTGAACTACACCCCGAGCTCTATTTTATTTTATTTTTATTTCTGAGGTTGCTGAGGTTGACCTAGAACCTATGATCCTCCTGTTTCAGCCTCCCAAGTACTGTGATTACAGGCATGTGCCACCACACCTGGCCTTGTTTTAAAATATTCATGCTTTATAAAAACTAAAACTCAATTGAAACCAGGATGAACACCTGCAATTGTAATTTATAATTCAAATTGTTGGCCTACAGGTGAGTTTTCTAATTTTCCTTGTTCAGTCTGAAAGTTTTGATCATGTAGGCATCTAAAATAGAAACTTTAGAAAGAATACAGAGCTTGGTCAACATTTTAGGAGTGAACTTCATTTCTAAGAAGATCTTCTAAAATTCTTATACAAGTAAATCAGTTTCATAACATTTTCATTAGCAAAAAATAAAGAGGCTGTTGATGTCTTTTATACTCTTTATACCCACCCCATGCCTTCTAATCTCTGCTCCAACACAGACACTACAATTGCACCTGTACAGTTACTTTCCCCCACTGAGTTCTTTCTTGATATTAGCTCTGACTTCTCAATACAACACTTTAAAAAACACCACCATTTAAAAGCCTGGCTGGAAGCACATGCCTAAAATCCCAGTAGTTGGGAGGCTAAGATAGAAGGATTACAGGTTTAAAATCAGCCTCAGCAACTTAGTGAGACCACTTAAAAAAATACAATAGAGTTGGAGGTATAACTCAGAGGTGGAACACCCTAGGTTTAATCCCAATATCAACAACAAAAAATATTACCAATTAAGTTAAAATTTCTTGGGCTATGGCCAAGTCATCATTATATTTAAAAATTTCCAATGGGTAACCAGGCTTGAGAACCACTGTTCAACATTCCTCACAGTTAAGCAATAAAAAAAAATTGTTACCAGGCACCCCATCCCTGTTTCAGGCACACATGGCTTTTGTTAAAAACAAACTATTTATCTTGTAACTTTTATGTAGACCCTCAACTCTCAATTATCTACTTACTGTCCTTAACTTAAAGAACAATAAGTTTTTATGGTATATAAGGATAAATTCATCTTTGAGTCTCATCATAACACTGCAGCTACTCCACTGCCTATTTATTTATTTATTTTTGAAGAAATGAAAGTGATACACAAAAAGAAAGTGGGCTTTTGACATGGATTGGTATGGATGGACCCTGCAACTAGATACTATTTGTGTGTAACATATTCAGGTGTAGAGGTTCATTATGTTGAATTTCAGCTTTTTCAGATGTAATATGAGGATACATTTCTCGTTTGCAAAGTTTATTTGAGAAGTAAATAAGGATATACATGTAAATATCTGACATTAGGTAAATCTCAGTTTCATTTCCCAAAAGGCTCCTATTTGCTAAAACGCTAGTCTCCACGTCAGGAGTACAGAGCTTAGTAGCAGCTCCTCCAAGGACATGAGTGGGATAAGTAGGAGACCTCAGGAGAATGAATTCCAGCCCCACAGAATTGGGTTCCACCAGAGGAACTCCATTTTTATCTGTTTTATTTAGTGACATCTGACATGAGAGATCACATAACGAAAGAACTGTCTTGCAGAAAAAAAATTCTTAAAAGCCACTGATTTACGGCACTCTGATGGCTATCACTTGTGTTTTTCCTTTAATATACATACAATTCACTACAATAGCACATGACTTTCTTGCATTAGTTTTAAAATTGCTTTTACTATTTCAAAAAATAGTTTCATATTCTGAACTTGAACAACAACAAAAAGCCAATTTCAGGAAATAACACGTAGTGAGATTTATCGTATGGTGAATAAAACACATGATAAATTATTAAATTGACACTTCTTTAATGAAACCAAAGTGCCAAACACTGAAGAGTTGAGTATAGGACTCATTTTTATATGTAGAGAAAGTATGTAACAAATGTAGCTTTGTCAAGAGTTTAAAGAGGATGGTGGGACTAATTTGACACCAGGGAGAGAATAATTGAATAAGACAGTTCATATAAGATGATCTCATAGAACATGTCATCGTTCCCTCATTTCAACTCTAATAAGAAGTAAATAGGAACCACAGTAGTCTGGAGTTTCTATAGATGCCAATGTCTTTAGTTGCCCATTGTTCTCAAAATAGCAAAGAATACATGACCTCCTTGCTGTTTTTAATTTAACAAATATAATCAAATTACTTTAAACATAGTTGCTTATCATATCCATCCAAATTTCTGGAAAATATTAAGATTTATTATCAAGTCATGAGAACAAAAGAAGTTGTGCCTTGGCATATGTTGCGTTGGAGATTTCCTGTTGCTTTCCACATCGTTTTTATTGCAATAATGGTAGCAGCTGAACTTCATTAATATATTCTCTCTCTGACTCTCCCTCCTGTCCCTTATAGATATTCCATTAAATGACTAAAATTACCAGGTTGAGTTCATCTCTAAATTCTTAATGGCTCACACAACATATTTTCTTTCTTGGTGGACCTATCATTGAGATCTTTTGAAACCCATTTTGGCACACAGCTGAAGATGTTCTGTAACAGCAAAAGTCCATAAAATGAACAATTTAGGCAGAGGCAAGAAACAGCTAATCAAAATGTCAAATGAAAGCCTTGGTAGTTGAAATTTATTTGGTGTTTTGTGGATGGCACAACTTGGGCTCCTGCAATTCTACATGCATCATCAGTATTCATAGCTGTCGAGCATACATTTTTCAGTCATCTCTTTCAAAGTAACTTTTCAATAAAACTAATAAGAAGAAAGTGTCATGCCACTGGGAACATCTCTAGTTTTTTCACATTCTTCTTGGAAGCAAAACTTCTAGCAATCTTGCTCCACACAATATTAGCATATTTTTCTACTTCACAGAATTATAATCTGTTTTGTAGAGAAACATTCTTGAACAAGAACCAGGTTAATGGTTTTAAACATTTAAAAATCAAGATATGATGTGATACAAATACTTTCATTAATATTAAGTTGATCAGGTACACATTCTCTAGAAAACTATGAAGACTAGTCCCTTAATTAATTTTCCTTGATGAAACCATCATTTAAAAAAAAAAAAGAAATAAGCCAGGTGTGATGGCCCATGCTTGTAATCCTAGTATTTGGGAATCTGAGACCGAGGGATCTTGGTTTTACGGTCAGTCTCAGCTACTTAGTGAGGCTCTCTACAACTTGTGAGACCTTGTTTCAAAAAAATAAAGAATAAAAAATAGGACTAGGGGTGTAGCTAGCTTGGAGGTAGAATGTCCCTGGGTTCAATCCCCAGTACTGCAAAACAGAACAAAAAACAAAAAGAAAGAAACTTGTTATCTGAAAACCATTTGGAAATTAGTTTAATACAATTCCCTTAAAATGTCTGTAGGACTTACTATGTATCAAACATAATGCTAGGCATAGAGATAAAATAGAAGATGGGATTTGGGGTCTATCGCTCAAGGAGGTCAAGATTATGTGAACAAATTATGTCAGAAAACTGTGGCAAGTCCAGTAATGCACTTAGATACAAACTGTGATGGAGGGCACAGAAAAAGAACCCTCTCATTCCAAAGAACAATTGTATGAGGTTACACAGCAGAGGAGGACCAAGGTGGCTGCTGAAGATGAAAAAGGAGAGAAGAGAAGCACAACGGTCAGGGCAAAATAAAAAGAAGATGAAACCCTCCAGTCAGAGGGAAGAATGGCTCCTAAAACACTGAGAAAAGCAGTAGTATTGTGAAATGTTCCAATAAATGCAAATATGTCACAATTACAGGGGAGTAAAGTTGGAAACTTCAAAGAACAAGAATTAAAGTCACACAGGTAAGCTGGGCATGGTGGTGGATGCCTGTAATTTCAGAACTTGGGAGGCCGAGACAGGAGGATTGCAGGTTCCAGGACAGTCTCAGCAATGTAGTGAGACTCTCAGCAACCTGGTGAAACCCTATTTCAAAATAAAAAATAAAACAGAGCTGGGGATGTAGTTTGGAGGTAGAATGTCCCTGGGTTCAACACCAAGGAACACACACACACACACACACACACACACACACACACACACACATACACACACCACAGGTAGAAAGGAATGACTTCATGACTTACATGGCATATAAGAACACTGGACTTTTGCACATATGCCAGTGGTCTCTGGACTTTTTAGACTATATGCACAATTTAAAGTAAATAAATACATAATACACATAAGCAAATAAATAAAAGCACTTCTTAAATATATGTATGTTTATTTATTTATATGGCTACAGGTGAACTCCATAAGGGCAGTTTTCTTTTTAGGGAAGTTTAAAAAATCTTTCATTTATTGATCCCAATTAAGACCTCTTAATTGTCTGTAGCAGTTCTTGGCACAAAGAAGACTTTCAATAAATAGCTTCTGAGCAAATGATGTGCAGTATTAAACGCAACCAAGATTTCAAAAGGATATGCTGAAGATTTAAGAAAATGTCATTTTAAGGGTTTTTCTAATTAGTGTGGTTTTATACTGTAACTATCTAATATCACAAAGTACAATATACACTTTGAGTCTCATCTATCATGAAAGCAGTTATAAATCAGTATTTTCAACATATTTCCTTATAACTTTGAACTTGTTTGCCACACATCCCTTCAAATATCAATAGCTCATGCTTTTCTTTACTTTGTGATGTAACTGAAAGAAAATTGGAATAAAGCAGGGAAATGGAGTGGTGTAAATATTTCAATATTTTCCTTTTATACTGTAAAAGTTTGTCCCCCCTTCTGAAGTGCATGTACTTCCATTTCCAAATGTTACAGAAATTGGAAACCATGAAAAAACATTAAGCACAGAAGTGACATGTTTAGACTTAACTGGAAGAACTGCTTTATAGCCAAGTTTCTGACAGCTCTACGTATATATTTAAAATGTCAAGTGGGGCGTGGTGGTGCATATCTATAATCCTTGTACTTGGGAGGCTGTGATGGAGAGATTGAAGATCACAGGTTTGAGGACAGTCTCAGCAACTTAGTGAGACCCTCAGCAACTCACTAAGTTATTACACTTGACTTAAACCTCTATCCTATCCTCCTGTCTCACCATCCCAAGTACTGGGAATCCAGGCCTGTGCCAACACACCTGGCTTTTGCTCAATTTTTAAGTGCTCCAGATAAGTCTGTTCCAGATAAATTTAAGTCTTAGTTCCCTGAGTGCCAGACAAAGAAAGCATGACTATGAGCTATACTTAGCATTTTGATGATTGCTCTTTGTAAAAGATGTAACATTTCTTTTCACTTATTAGGATGTTTGCATGGAACTCTAGAGGAATTTGAGTAGATGGCCACTCTTCTGTGGTGATAACTTGTAAGTGTACACTGCTGAGCTGAGCCACCATGGCTCAGCAGACTATTAAAAGGAACTGAGATTGAACCACTTCTCAAGTAAATAAAATTATGATCAACAACAATAACATAACCCCGTCTCTTCCGTGTGTCAGTGGTTGCCCAATAAATTAGGATTTTACTTATTCTAATGACTTATTTTAGGGGTTTTCATCCATTTTCAGTGAAAATAATCTCATAAATGCAAAAAAGTACTAAAAGGACACATGTACATTCCCTCAGAATTAATAGAAATTTGCATTCTATCCTGTTTGCTTCAAAAGTTTTTAAAGGTATGTTACAGATGCGGTTTAATGACCCTTGGAATTCTTTCATGGACTTAAAATTGAGAGTAGGTTTACTGCTTATAAGGGCAATTTGGAGTTTGAGAAATTAACTGGAAAAAATGAATAAATATGACTGTGCTTCTATTCCAAATTCTGTATTATGCTACATGAGGAGTGAAGGGATGTCTTGCCAGCTTTATTGACTATATATAGATTTGTGTTTTTTGTTTCATCATGTAATGTGCTTTAAATGTCTCATTAGATATTCATTAGCTCTGCTTGATGAACAGCAGTGTATTTGTTTTGGCACTGACGTTATGGGTAAGGAGTTTCTCAAGTCATGTTTAATTGATTTACATAGTTTTAATACCTGACAAGGGAGTGCCCAGACTGAGAAGCCACAAGAAAAATAAAAGGATTAAAACATCCTAGCTGCTGTTCTTTTCCACTTAGGAAATACAGAATGCCAGATGTAGATATTTTGGAAACAAAATTTGCCTGTGGACAAATGCTTATTCTTTCCTATGTTGTATTTTCTCTTGGATCATTAGCTAGGATTGTTACAGGTGGGTTTCCCAGGAGCTTATCACCTCATGCCTTCGGAACATCCTTGTGAAGGAGTGAGGCAGGTACAGGTATGGGAGACACGGAACTGTACCGCATATAGAACAGATGCTTACTACGCCCCTGGGGCTCATGAGAGGAGGGAAAGCTCTTCCCACAGGTCCCCACTCAAGGCAGAGAGTAAAAAGGGTTACTGCAGGTAGGGGTAACAACCTTCAGTCAGGCAGTTCCTTGTGGTCTAGGGCAATCTCTGGAAAGGGCCTTGAGTGTGTGCCATCAGCAGGCAACACTACAGCATCTGAGCATGTGAGTCCCTCGGTCTAGCCGAGGCAGTTTGAGTGGTACACCATCATTCCTGGCCTGTGTACACAATGTCTCCAAGGAAGCTCGATGCTGATGACATGGCAGATATGCTGTTAATAATCACCCTGCCATTCAGCTCATGAGGGGCGACTATCTGAATTAAGGCAATTTGTTCTCCCTGCAAATATGTACTTATTCTCTGTAGTAAGTTCTATAAACTCGATGAAGATTTTTTTCCCTAATTTTTAACATCTACGCCATTTATATATCTATTTGAGAATGATTTTATGAAGACTATGGCAAGCAGTTGGGCAATAAGGGAATGTGCAAAAGTGAGAAAAGCAGTGCTCACTCCCCATAGAGAAAAAATAAAATTTGAGAGATTAAATATATAGATACACGCTGGGCATGGTGGTGCATGCCTGTCATCTCAGTACCTGGGAGGCTGAGACAGAAGGCTTGCAGGCTCAAGACCAGACTCAGCAACTTAGCAAAACTATCAGAAACTTGGCAGGATTCTGTCTTAAAATTAAAAAATAAAAAGGGCTGAGGGTATAGCTCAGAAGGAGAATGCTGCTGGCTTCAGTCCCCATTATCAAAAACAATAACAAGCTGGGCGTGGTGGCACACACTTGTAATTCTAGCATTTGGGAGGCTGAGACCAGCTGATCTGGGTTCAGGGCCAGCCTCAGCTACCTAATGAGGCACTCCACAACTTAGTGAGACCCTGCTTCAAAAAAAAATAAAGAATAAAAATAGGACTGGGGGTGTAGCTTGGAGGTAGAATGCCCCTGAGTTCAATCCCCAGTACCAAAAAAAAAAAAAAGATTAGATAAATTAGATGATAGATGATAGATAGATGATAGATAGATAAATGGATGATAGGCAGATAGAAACTTAGGGAAAGATTACCTTACTGTACACAAGGAAGAGTGTAATAATGTCCTAGGATTGAAAATACCAAAAAATTTCGATTGGGGAAGCTGCCAAAGTGGATTGGTGTCTACATTGATGGAGAAACATTAACAAAAGCATATCAAGAAGCTTTTTCTCTTACATTTCTCCACAGATTCTGTTTTTAGCAGTTTAAAAGTAGTTATTGCCTCACTATATTATTACTTCTTTTTATAAGTATCTAGGTTATCAAAAGTCACAAAACAAAACAAAAATGGAACAAGCATAAATTTTAGTTTTCACAAGTTTTTAGTCCAGCAAAACTTCATGTGAAGGATGTCATAATATTATGATTATGTTTACAATCGATTAAGTAATTTCCCCATGTAGTTATTGCTATACCTATCCTGAAGAAGACATAAAATCTAGGTATCATTCATGTGTTTGTAAAGACAGGTTTGTAGTTAGTTCTAGAGTTACAGTACTTCTCACAAGAAGTTAGTGTTCTGGTGGAAACACACACACCACGTTGTTTACTACATCTCTCAGATATACAGGTAATATCTTCTGAATGATTCCCTTTCATGGTAACCATTCTTTAGATTTATAAAGAAAGCAACTAAATTTAGAAGTACTAATTCTATAGTTCTGTAGGGTTTTATGACTACTGAGACCGATTCGCTTTTTATTGATTACAATTACATGACATTTAAGTGAAATGTCTATGAGCATGATGTCGTGTAAACAGTACCCAGGCTAGACTAGGTTTTATTTTGGAAGTTCCCTTGAAAGTTAAAAGTTTGTATTTCACTGAAAAATTTACCCACTGAGTATCATTTGCCTTAAAATAAAGTTACAAATGATGGGTTGTCTAGGGTAGACCACAGATGTCTAACAAAACTCGACTTCATTTGGGCCAAAGGTTTTGCTAAGTCTTGATCCTTTGGGGAGTTGGGCTTCAGAGTTTATTCAGAACTGGCAAAGCACCAAAGGGCCCCAGAGAGAGGAAGAAAAAAGGGATGAGAGCCTCAGACATCCTGGATCTCATCACAGAGTGAAAAAGTTCCACCATGGGGAGAAGGACAAGTGAAAAGTAAAGAATGTATGTTGGAAGAATTAATATCATTTTCATCTGCAGATGAAGTCTTCATATAATAAGGATTATTTTGGATGGCATTTAAGGATAATGCTCTAAGTAAATAACTGTTCCAACTAGATGTTTTTCACTTGCCTATGACAGTTTTACAATATTTCTTTACTTTTTAGCCTTTGTTTTTGCTTTCTCTTGACTCGTATTTATTACCTAAATAACATTATAGCAATCATACAAGCTATCAAACAGGAGAAAAATTGACTCATGACTTCTCATGCTGATGCATCAGCTGTTTCCATTTTTCCATTTTCTAGTTTATTCATACATAAACATTGTTGTAACCAAAGCAGATACTCGTGTGCTCTGCTATTTCTCACTTGACATTGTATTGTTTTATGATTCCTCATCCTTTCCCTTTTAGCACTCCAGACAGAGAGAGAGAGAGAGAGAGAGAGAGAGACAGAGAGAGAGAGAGAGAGACAGAGAGAGAGAGACAGAGAGAGAGAGACAGAGACAGAGACAGAGATACAGAGAGAGAGAGAAAGAGAAAGAAGCCCATGGCCTTCTTGGTTAGAGATGGGGGGAGGGGGGAGAGAAAGAGAAACACATGGCCCTCTAGATTCCTTGGTGTCTGCCCAAGGTTGTAAACCTCTGCCCTGGGTGATAAATTCCATGCAGCTTTTTGTAAAGATGGGGCCATGGGGCTGTGTGAGCTACTTCTGTGGTTGTCTTCTCCATTTAGACAAAGTGACTTTCTATTCTCCTCTTAAAAGTTCAAGGATCTTGTATCTTCTCTGACACCATTTTGGGGCTTGCCTTTTAGGAGCCATTTGAATTTAAAGGTGACTTCAAGTTTTACAATGAAGAGCTTCTTAATTGGTTCCCTTCAAGTAGTGTGTGGCATGGAACAGGCACTCAATGCATGTTTACTGAACAAACAATACTGCTCCTACAGGATCACATCAGTTATTTAGCAAAAGAAAATGTCTCATAGGATGTTTTCAAAAGGGCATTTGTGTGCTTATCAGAACAGTTCTTATAAGTAGACATAAAGTCTTCAAAGAATTACTGTTCTTAACAACATACATTGTAAAGAATGATCTAGCCATCGGCCTATTTTCTTCACTGACATTTTAAACTATTTTAAGCTTCCTAACAACTCTGTAAATCTAATATTGATACTCATGTCTTACAGATGAAGAAGGCTCAGAGAAGTTAAGAAACTTGCCCAAGGTCACACAACTAATAAGTAAATATCAGAGCTAAGATTTGGACTCTGCCCTTCTAATCTCAAAGTCTGTGTTCTTGTAAAATCTCTCCAGCTGTTTTCCAAAGTGGTTGCACTAGTTTGCAATCCCACCAACAATATATTAGGATTCCCACTTATCCACACCCTCGCCAGTAGTTGTTGTTGTTCGTGTTTTTTATGATTACCATTCTGATTGGAGTTAGGTGAAATCTCAAGGTAGTTTTGATTTGCATCTCTCTGATTGCTAATGATGTCGAACATTTCCTCATACATTTATTGGCCATTTGTATTTCTTCTTTTGTGAAGTGTCTATTTAGATCCTTTTCCCATTTCTTGATTAGGTTATTTGCTTTCTTAGCTGTGATTTTCTTGAGTTCTCTGTATATCCTAGTTATTAGTCCTCTATCAGAAGAGTAGCTGGCAAAAATTTTCTCCCACTCTGTGGGCTCTTTGTTGAGGTTCTTGATAGTTTCCTTTGCTGCACAGAAGCTCTTCAGTTTAATGCAATCCCATGCATTGATCTTCCTTTGAGTTGCTTGTGCTTTTGAGGTCTTGTTGAGGAAGTTTTTACTGGTGCCTATGTGTTGAAGTGTTGGTCCTATGCCCTCTTCAAATAGCTGCAAGGTCTCTGGCCTAACTTCCAGGTCCTTGATCCACCTTGAGTTGACTCTTGTGCAGGGTGAGAAAGTGGGGTTTATTTCCATTTTCCTGCATATGGTTAACTAGTTTTGCCAACACCATTTGTTAAAGAGGCTATCCTTTTTCCAGTGTATATTTTTGGCTCCTTTGTCAAAAATCAGTTGACTGTAAGCCTGTGGGTCTGTTTCTGAGTCTTCTATTCTGCCCCATTGGTCTATATGTCTGTTTTTGTGCCAATACCATGCTGTTTTTATTACTGTGTCTTTGTAGTAGAGTTTGAAGTCAGGTATTGTGATACCTCCTGCATGGTTCTTGTTGCTAAGAACTACTTTGGCTATCCTGGGCTTTTTGTTTTTCCAGATGAATTTAAGGACTGATTTTTCTATGTCTGTGAGGAGCAACCTTGGTAATTTCATGGATATGGTTTCAGATAGCATAAAGATTGGAATTCTGTAGAAAGAACACTTTATTTATTTATTTAGTACTGGGGATTGAATTAAGGGGTACTCTGCCTCTAAGCCATAACCCCGTCTACTTTTTATTTTGAAACAGGGTGTTACTAAGTTGCCAAGGTTGGCCTGAAACTTAAAATCCTCCTGTCTCCTCATTCCAAGTAGTAGGATTACAGGCATGTGCCACTACATCCTGCTGAAAGAAGATTTCCAAGTATCCCTTTAAATGTACTGGCTGTATGCTTTGGAGAAGACATAGCAGTAATTTGCTGTGGGACATGCTGGATCCCACCTTAGTGGTTAATTCTAGTTAACATCTGTCTTTCTAATCACTTAATTAATTTATTCTTATTGATGCATATTAATTATCATAATAGTGAGTTTCATGCTTCAGTGGACATGATTTTATTAGTTTATCAATGCAAGTCTCAATGTCATGCACCAGGAGGGTGAGGGAGTGGGATGGGAACTGGGAGAGGGCTCACTGAGTGCTATGTGCATGTATGCCTCTGTCATTCTGGACTTCAACGTGATGTATGATTACATTTGTGCATACATTAAAAACATAATTTCACTCCCAATACTTCCCCCACCATCTCCTCCTTCTTACCTCTGGTCCCCTTCTTCTATCCTACTATTCTCTTTTTTGTTTTGTGAACTACTTGTCCAAATTTCTTGCCCATTAAAAATGTTGTTGTTGTTTTATTGATTTGTAAGAGTTATTTTTGTATCCTAGATACAAGTTTTGGGCTATATACAGTATTTTCTTCCATTCTGTGACTTGTCTTTTTATTTAATAGTGTATCTTTTTTATTTTTTTGCAACAGCAAGAAGGGGATTTATTGCTAACTTAAGTTAGGGTTTGAGCCTCATCCAACACAATGGAATCATGGCTGTGAACCCCAACTTTGTGTTAGTTCAGCCTTTTATAGGGGGTGTACAGAGGTGGGGAAAATTTTCATGCATGCAGGAAAAGTAACACAGAGAAGGCACAGGGATTAGTGGAGCCCTGTTGCCAGGGTTAGGATGAGCTTGTTTCCTGATGGGAGGGGTGTGTCCTGTTTCAGAAAGGGAGGGGCCATTACAATAACACCCTACACTTCCCTGCTTTTTCTTTTGTTTATATGAGGAATCCTCCTCATATACTATATACAGGGTCGGGCAAGGTTTGATACTATTGTCTGAGGACCATGAGTTGCAGTGTATTTATCTGGTCCTTGATGAAGGCAACCAGTTTATTTAGCATACAAGGCCCAAATGTGAGTATGAGAATAATCAGTGGCCCTAATAATGTGGAGATTAGAGTGGTGAGCCATGGGGATTTATTGAACCATGATTCAAACCACCCTTCTTGTGATTCCCATTCCTTTTTACCAAGGCGAGAACTAGGAACAAGATTTTAAGTGAGGTGCCCACGGAAGGTTGGTGGGTGCAGTGTCTGTACATACAGTCAATAGTCCTATCAGAAGGAGACTGCGAAGTACCAAAGTCCACAAAGACGATGTCCACGAAGTGCAGCAATCCATGATGAGCGATCAACGTGTTGCTGTTGCCAATAACCCATCATGACTTCCAAGCCATCAGCGTGAGTTTCAAGGGGTTGTCAGGGTTGGCTGTCACTGCCCAATCCTTTGGGCTCTCTTGATGTCCTACTCACTGACTTCGGGATCTGGGAGTGATATATTCAGAGTCCTATGCCGTCCACCTTTAGGGAAGTTGGGGTAACAAGGACAACCACATAAGACCCTTTCCATCTAGCCTCTAATGTCCTATGGTGATGCCGCCTGACCCAGATCCAATCTCCAGGTTCAACATCGTGGGCAGGGGTTTGGGGGCCTATGCTCTCCATATACAGGGCACTGAGAGCCGGTCAACTATCTCTTTGCATAGTTTGGAGAGACCACACGGTTTTAAGTAATCCTTTAAGTAATCCCTGTAAGGAATTTAGAATCGGCTTTTGCAGCAGGATGGGGGGCAGAGAGCCAAACATGATTTCAAAAGGGGTTAAATTAAGCATGTAGGGCATATTTCTGGCCCTGTATAAGGCATAGGGAAGGAGTGTGACCCAGTCTTCACCAGAATTCAAATTTCTCATTCATACCTGGAAAAACATTGTCAGTTAATTTTATCATAAGTTTATTTGTGTAAATTATACTTAATTAATCAAAGGGTTACTGACAGTATCAAAATAAAACACTCAATGAGTGTTGGCTATGAGCCAACATTAGTCTGGTATTACATACTATACCTCACATAATCTTCAAATAACCTTGTAAGATGGAGCCCCTTCTTTACAGAAGAACAACTGAAGCTTAGAAATCAATTAATATAATATCTATTGAATTATAGATAATTTAATTTTCAAGTATATTGTTTCTTCCTTTTTATGATTAAGGCATAAAGTGTACCTACCTTTGTATAGAACTAAACTCATGCTGTCTCTTGATAAGACTGAAGTTTTTGTCTTTAAAGACTTTCAACTGATCTGTTTCGGATGCACTTGCACCTGAGGATAGAGAATTTTTTTGTACCAGTAACTTTGGAAAATACACTCTTGGACTATTGGAAAATGTAAAAACTTCACTTTCATGGTTATTTATGACCTACCATTGATCCTACTTGTAAAACCATTCGTGAGTAGGAATTAATCATATGGCAATTTTTTACTTGCAGTGTAAAAAATGTTCAGTGTGTGTTAGAAAATACACGATCACTTAATATTGCACCAGCACAGTTAAAGAAAAACCAGTAAGTGTAGACACCAGAGTATGAGTTGAACTGAACAATGAAAAAACATCCAATGTTACAGTGAACAAACTCAGGAGAAAGTGCATGCACTTTCATTGTTCTTGGGCAAATACCTAGATGGACAGGCTAAATTCCATGACAGGTGTATACGTAGTTTTTAAGAAATTTGTCAGGTATGGTAGTGCATGCTTGCAATTTCAGCACTTTGGGAGGCTAAGACAGAAGGACTGCAGGTACATGGCCATCCTCAGCAACTTACTGAGGCCCTCTGCAGCTTAGAGAGACCCTGTTTCAAAATAAAGAATAAAATAGGGCTAGGAGTATAGCTCGGAGATAGAATGCCTCTAGGTTAAATCCCCACTACCACAAAAAGAAATGAGGAAAGAAAAGAAAGAAGGAAAGAAAGGAGGGAGGGGAGAAGAAAGAAAGATTCAAACCATTTTCTAAAGTGGTTGTACCATTTTACTTTCTTTTTTTTTTTTTTTTTTTGGCACTAGGGATTGAACTCAGGGGCATTCTACCTCCGAGCTACACCCCCAGCCCTATTTTTTTATTCTTTATTTTGAAACCGAGTCTCACTAAGTTGCAGAGTGCCTCACTAGGTAGCTGAGGCTGGCCGAGAACCCGGATCCTCCGGTCTCAGCCTCCCGAATGCTGGGATTACAAGCGTGCGCCACCACGCCCGGCTTGTACCATTTTACTTTCTAACCAACAATTTATGAGAGTTCCAGTTCTTCCACATTCTCATCAGTATTTGGAATATTAGGCATTCTAATCAATATGTAGTGAAATCTATTTGTGTCTTAAATTCCATTTCCTAGCCAGGTGTGGTGGCACAGACTTATAATCCCAGTTTTGAGACCAGCCTCATCCACTTAGTGAGACTCTCAGCAACCTAGTGAGATCTTGTTTCAAATCAAAACAACAACAACAAAAGCTAGTCTTGTAGCATGGAGGTAGAATGTCTCTGGGTTCAATCCCTAGTACCAAAATTAAAAACAAACAAATAATTAAATAAATTGCATTTCTTTATGACTAATAATGTGGAGCAGAACTTTGTGAGTACTCTCTTTCTCCACTTCCTGCCACCATACCCTGAGCTTCAGATACAAGCCTCGAAAGGTTTGAACCCAGAATCTCCCAAAAAACTGAGCAAATAAATCTTCCTTCCTCTAAGTCATATAGTCAGTTGTTTTATATCAGTGAGAATGTTGACAGAGATAGAAATTGGCATCAGAGAAGTGGGGTTACTGTTATATGTGTCTGACCATGTGTTCTGTGAGTTTTGGGAACTTGTTTTTTTAGAGAAAGTTGAAAGGTTCAGAATGTGGCTAGAAAGGCACAGGTAAAGACTGCACCCAGGAGATTTTGGAGGAAAAAGAGGACTCCATAGGAAAACAGAGTAGAGGCTATGTCTGTTCCATTCTGGCAAAGAATTTATTAGCATTTTGCCTGTGTCCCGAAACTTTGTGTGAGGTAAAATTTAAATATGATATACTGATTATACTGTGAGGTTAGGCACATTTTCTTAAGATTTATTGACCTCATTTGTCTCTTTTCTGTGTTATCTATTTTTGTTCATAGTTTTTAAATTATAATTTAGTGTAAAATTAATTGCAACTTTTCATTTATGCATCATGCTTTTCTTATATGTGTATGTGCACATATGTCTATGGCTTTATTTTCTTAATTTTCTCTATCCTCATTAAAAGATACTTTCCAAGTTTTAAAAATGTGTTAAAAGTTTTTGTTTCATGTTTATGTTTTTAATAGATCTGAGAATTTATTTTTGTATATACTGTGTAAGAGAAATCAAAGATATGAGAAGATATGAGGAGACTAGAAATGAATGTACAGTTAGAGTTTCCAATCTTTCACCTCCTAATTATCCTACTTGTAGTGGGGTTGATGCAAGTTTTGGAATCCAAAACTCACATTTTCCGTTAATCAGAACTCCCATTCAAATGACCCCTCCCATTATATATGGTGATGAAAACTTAGTGAAGCATAGGGCATATTATTTTTTGGATGGAAACCTATTTAAAAATACTTTTGGGAAGCAACCCAGAAATCTTTCTCCAAACATTTTATTTTTTTCAAATACTGTTTGGTGTTTGTTTATCTTGAAAGATTTTGTAAACAGTACTTTAACAGAGACATTTGAAAACAAAAGGGATTTCAGATAAATGAGGAGAGATACCAGTAGAATAGTGGAAGTGGATTTGGGGATGGAGGTGTAGAGGGTACAAAGGAGACCTGATGAAGGAAACAGCTTAAATAATGATATATGTGTATGTGAAGTTATCAATACAAATCCAATCTCTCAATATTATGTACAGGGAGAGAGAGAGAGCAGAGAGAGTTCTGGAGGGAAAAACACTGAGTGCTCTGTGCATGTATGTTTCTATTACTATGAACCTCATTGTGATGTGTAATTATAATGCTCCAATAAAAGTATATTAAAATAAAGTAGTGTTTAACAACTCTAAAGCAAATATAAGGTGAGTCCAAAGGAAAAATATTAAGTAAAATTAAAGAATAGGCAGACGAGTGATTATGAAGAAAAATGTAATGAAACTAACTAAAAAGAGAAATTTCAGAATAAACTAGATGCTATTTTCTTCATTTACTGTATGGATGAAATCCATTTTTAAACATTAAAGTTTAGGGTAAACTTGACTATTTTATCAGTTAATTAAAGAGTGTGGATTATAAGATAAAAATCAGTTGCATGCCAGAATTACAACCATACAAAAACTATCAATTAAAAATCTCTGGAAAAAAGTGAAAGTTAAAGAAGAATGCCTAAGCCGGGCGTGGTGGCGCACGCTTGTAATCCCAGCATTCGGGAAGCTGAGACCGGAGGACCCGGGTTCGCGGCCAGCCTCAGCTACCTAGTGAGGCACTCCACAACTTAGTGAAACCCGGTTTCAAAATAAAGAATAAAAAATAGGGCTGGGGGTATAGCTCAGAGGTAGAATGCCCCTGAGTTCAATCCCCAGTATCGCAAAAAAAAAAAAAAGAAGAATGCCTATGGTTGAAATGTACTACAACACCAATAGAGATTGTTCTAATCACATTTCAGTGAGAAATCCAACAAACAGTTGAAGAATTTTCACAGAATAAACACTTTAAAAATATGTTCCGAGTTTTCTTTCTGAAGAATGTAGAAAAATATATGACCTTGTTATGCCATTATAAAATTACTCCCAATTCAGTAAATTATTTCATAGCTATTGTTGATCTTTTACTCAAAAGATGGGGGAACTTTCACTTACAGTTTTGAGTGAAGTAATAGAAGTTAAGTCTGTCTTAACTGTCATAAACAACTAGGAATTCAGATTTCCAACCAATGCTCTCTTCCCCAAAACTGAGTATGATTCTTCAGTGTTAGACTACAGACATCAGACCATGAGTCACTGAGAGGAGAAAAACTAAGGAATGCTACAATCACCTTCATAAAATTGTCTTACTGACTATAGGTGGTTTCCAGGCTGTCGCGATTCAAGAAATCCAGAGGCCAGAAATCTCACAGAGTTGTAAAGAGAAATATTAGAGGTTGGGAAGCCAAGACAACCAGCAGTTTTGAGACAGAGAGAAAGAAATTTCACAGAATAAACACTTCAGAGAGTTGTGGTCAGAGGGCCAGATAGGGTAGGGGAGCTCAAGTCATTGGCTGAGTACTTATTTTTTGGCATATATCAAAGGAAATTACTCAAGTCTGGGAAAAGATAAGCATGTAATACTGAAAAGAGGCAATCTAAATAGATCTAGAAACAGTTTTTCTTCATACAAATGAGATTACAAATAAAAATATTACAATACCTGGAACATTTGGTTGAATCCTCACAAGACTATTGCCTTGGTAATGGAACAAAGTTACTGTTAGCCTGAAGATGACTCTGGATCCACTCTAACACAGCTTAAAATACTGCTAAACAAACTATAATACTCTTTAAGGGAATCCAACAAAATCTAGTCATGAACAAAGTGCAATTCACACAGTCTGCTCTTCAGTCATATTGTCCTTCTTTTTTGAATATAGGAAAATTTAAAGAATGTAAGAATTTAAGAATGAAGGAAAATAGTACTCATAATCAGTACAAAATATATTAACAGAAAGAGAACAATAAATTATATTTTTCCAATAAATAGATTGCTTTGTCTTCTTGTGAGAACCCCACATGTTATGACATGTTTCTGTTCTTGTTGGTAGAATTTTCTTGCTAGTGAGAATGAAAAATGATACAGGCACTTTGAAAAAGATTTTGGAGGTTCTTCATGAAGTATGACCTAGTTATATGCAAGCTTACCATAAAATTCATCAATCCTACTTGTACATACTCAACCAAAAGCATTAGAAATATGTTCAATATATAAATTTTATATGCCCACACATATATTTTCATATGGATGCTCACAACAATAACAGTACTCAAATAACAGTCAACATGTGAATGGGTAAACAGATTGTGCTATATATAATGAATATATGATTAATGGAATACATCATATATATTGTTAGAAATAACTTTTCCATAACATCAAGAAAAAGGCACGGTTCAAAAATTGCTTGGCAATGCAATTTTACTTTTTTGCAAAAAGGGTGCCCCCACATATACAAGAGAGAACAAACCTGAAGAAGGACCTGCTGGGTCTTATATCCCTAACGCAAAGCCCCTCCTGCGTTGAACTCCTATTGGTGGGAGTTACAGCTTCACATTCTTCCAGGTCAGCTACAGGGGAAGTTGGGGGAGGGTCAGCCCCTACAATCTCTTGAGATGCTAATTTGGTAAAGGAATCCAGGTATTACAAGATGGCGAATTACAAGGTGGCAAATTACAAGATGGCGGTTAAAATCAAACTACTCCTTTGACAGAAAAGATACAATTATTTTCTCACAATATGCATACACACACACACACACACACACAGACACACACACACACATTGTAGGAAGAGTCAAAACATGGTGTGTGTTAGACTTCCATGCCTCCTTCTGGTGAAGGCCACTGTTATATGAAAAACAGCTAAGCATGACCTTGAGGGTACCATATCATCTCATTTAACTCTGTGCCATGATTAGTTGCTACTTTTGTTCTGATTTGGTATATAAACTTGACTTGAGATAGTCCCAGCACACAGACAGATGCATGGCTAGGTGGATATGCTATGGGGAAGTCTCCATGTGGAGCGTCCATGTACCTCATTGGCCACCACTGGGTAATAGAGGTAGAGGCCTCTTACTGCAGACTGTCACACCTGGCATAAATCCATTTCTAACCCCCACCCCCCAGATTGAACCCGAAACTTCCCAACTTTCGTCGGTTGCACAACATATGTATATATGATATAGTACACATTGTATTACATTTATTATATTATATTATTAATTTCATTATATACATAATAGAATTCTGCTCATTAATAAAATGTAACAAAGTAATGACTCATATAATATACCTGAATGAATCTCAAAATAATTACGCTAAGGGAAAGATCCAAAGAAAAACCCCCATAACTGAAAAAAAAATCTGGGATTTCCAGGGACTGGGATCAGGAAAAAGGAGATTGACTACCAAATGGCAAAAAGAAATATGTGTCTATGAAAGTATACATTTTAGAAACTCATCTAATTGCACACATGTAACTGGTGAATTTCATTCTATGTTGGTTTTACTTCAATAAACCAAGTAATGATAATTGATTGGGGTTTAGGGTAGAGACAGCTTCTAAAACTAAGATAACTTGAACAAATTTTAAGTTCATTGATCTTAAAAGAGAAAAACTTAGTAGTAAAATCAATAGCAAATAATGATTTGCTGTAAATAAAGATTTTTGAATTAACGTCAAACAAGGAAAAAACTCCTCACCCTCAAAGAAAGCCTTGAAATAGTGCCAACTAAACTTGCATGAACTAAAATTGGCAAAAAGAAATAAACAATCATCAGTGTAAGAAAACTAGGATTTTTGCAAGATTTAAAGTATGTTTAAAAATTAAATATATGATCTTGAGTCCATCACTGGAGTGGTTTTGGTTTCTACCCTACTTTGATTTATATAGCATCAGACACTTGTAATGAAAATAAAATTGCAAGAACAAGAATAATATAAAATCAATGACATAACTCACAGGTCTTCTCTGAGTTGGCATGCTACTGGTGGAAAAAGACAGTCACCATTCCCATTGAAAACACTGGGGTGGGCAGCTCCTCCTTATTCTGGATAACCAAAGTATTTTCTCAGAAGGATTTTCTTAAGAATTGTGTATTGCTTCTACACGGCAACTGATGTGGTTAGGAAAATATGCTGCTTTTAACATCACCATTTTTTATGCTGATGGTATCCTTGTTAATATAAAAAGCTTTCGTCAGTGATTTCACCTGCTATCAAATAGCTAGGCCTTCGTTCGAGATAAGTTCATTTTTTTTCATAACTAATTTGCTAGAAATCTACTGAGTATCTCTTTTGTACCAGATATTCTGCTAGGTGCTGAGGACATAACAGTGAAAAAATTAGATAGAGCTCTTGTCAACAAGAATGTATGGTATAGTGAAAAAATTAGAGCTTTCGTCAACAAGAATGTATGGTATAATGCAAGAGAAAACACTTTTGCAATTAAAATGTCCATAAAAAGTCCCATGATTTTTTGTATTGGATGCTTTGAAAAAACATATTAGGATCAGAGAAGCTTAAGAGAACATGGAATTCAAATAGAAAAATATATAACAGAATTTGAATAATATTTTTAAAAAGGGCAAAAATCAATGCAAGCTAAAATTGAAAGTTGGAAATTAGTGGTTGAATCTTGAGAAAAAGTATGTTAGGAAGAAAAAGTAAAATGACAAAATCCTTCATTTAGCAAATGGAGATTTTATGTGTAGACACATTATTGTACACATTTGTAAGAAAATTAAATACGCATTGATAGTGGAGATGGGCAATTGAAATAATGTATTTAAATAATCTGCATGTATATTATTTGAAGTTTTCTCTCCCTCATAAGTAGTTTGCCACACATTTTGTCTTTTTAATTCTTATAATTATTTTAAGAAATCCATGTGAAGGTTTTTCATATTTCTCCCCGTTCTCCTTTCTGGTTACTCAAATGCTCACCCTTCACTTAAAAACTTTTCTGGAGAGGCACTCCGCAACTTAGTGAGACTTGGTTTCAAATAAAGAATAAAAAATAGGACTTGGGGGTATAGCTCGGAGGTAGAATGCCCCTGAGTAGTTCAATCCCCAGTACCGCAAAAAAAAAAACTTTTCTGGAGCACCTACTCTGTGATATGTAGTGCTCAGGTGTGCCATGGACAGAGGGCAGGTTGTGCACTGCACCACTCCCATCGTGGTACATTTATCCCATGCCTGGCACATGAGATAATCCCTAGGAGTTTGTCCTCAACCTCTTTCTCTGTGCTATCTCCCAGTCTTCATTTTCAAGACACTTATCTTATGAGCTCCAATCCTTGCATAGTTAGCTATTTAATAATGTCTCTTTCTAGCCATCTTACAGACATTTCAAACTGCTACTATGTTCCTAACCGAATTCATGTCATTTTCCTTAAAGCTCATTGGATGTCACTTTAAGACAATTTAGAAAACGTTCCCTCAACCATTACAGAAAGCAGTCTTCAAGGTACAGCGGAATGTCACAGTGATTAAAGCAAAGAATTTTGGTGAGCTGATATGCTCTCTATTTTAAATTACTTTTCAGATATTCCCTGTAATACTGTAATATTCCCATATCACCAGAGTAAGATCTGGATTAGATAAATACAATAAAAATAGAAGCCATGGGCACATGGGAAACCACTCAAAGCTCGATGACAGCCATTGGAACTCTCTGATAGTTACAAAGTAAGTGAGAAATTCTGAAGGATTTCCTTCCAGTGTGGCTTACTTACTTAATATAAATCATGCTGGAATTCTCTTATATAGAGCCATGAATATTAGCATGTTTGTGATAGATATGATTTTTGACTTTTCACAAAAATGACATTCCTCTCCATATTAATCATGCCTTTTTATTCTCTGTATTTCTAATGTTTCGACATCCTGGGGCCATACTGACCCTGGAAAGACTGCCTTTTCCAGGACTATTCAATATCTAGAGACTGTAATGGATGGAGAGTGTCTTTCATATGCACAAACACAGAAACAGAGACCAACAGAACCGAAGATACAGAGACAAATCCTTATAGCCAGTTGATTTTTGACAAAGGAGCCAAAATATACACTGGAAAAAAAGACAGTCTTTTCAACAAATGATGCCAGAGAAACTGGTTATCCATATATAAAAGAATAAAATTAGACCCCAATCTCTCACCCTGCAAAAGAATCAAAACAAATTGGACCAAAAACCTAGAAATTAGACCAGAAACATTGCAATTGCTAGAAGAAAATAGGAGCAACTTTCCAACATATAGGCACTGGTAGAGTCTTCCTCAATAAGATACCTAAGGCTCAGGAAATAAAACGGAGAAACAATAAATAGGATAGCATCCAATTAAACAGATTCTATGAAGCAAAGGAAACAAAAATTCTGAAGAGAGCACCCACAGAATGGGAGCTCTTTGTCAACTACTCCTCTGATAGAAGACCGATATCTGGAATATACAGATTACTTTAAAACTTAAAAAACAACCCAATCAAAGATGAGCCAATCAAACTGAATAGATGCTTCACAAAAGAAAGGAATACAAATGGCCAATGAATACATGAAAAAGTGTTCCACATCATTAGCAGTCAGGGAGATGCAAGTCAAAACTACACTGAGATCCATCTAACCCCAGTTAGAATGACAGTCATCAAGAATACAAACTAATGAATCTAGACCCCACACCCTCACCACCTCCTCCATTGGGTTCTAACACTCAGGGTGCATAATCTCTGTTTTAATCACCTCACAACCAGGGACCCAACCATTAGAGTCAAGCCCTATCATCCCACCTCTACCAAACTCCTCAAACCATTAGGCTAGCCAGTCCCTCCCATGGAAAGTGAAATCAAGGATCCTGCCTGCCTTCCCCTACCTCATCCCCTCTGCCTCCTGACATACCACAGGACTTCTGTGGGTGGCACTTTGTGATGTGGCATGCCCCTTCCTTTGGAAACTATGAATAACTATCTTTAGGAAGCCATATTTTCAATGGCAATCTTTACTAGTCTGTTCATCTTACCAAACCTGAATAAAATCTACACTTTAAAACATCCTCACCCTTTTGAAAAAGAGCTGGACCTTGTAAAAACTGATTTTGCTTTCACATCTTGTGGAACCAACTTGACTGCTATGTCTTTTTCTCTCTCCAAAGCATGGGTTATTGTCATGTGGATTTATCAATCTATTGCTTCTGGTAGACTCTCTTGCCACTTAGGTAAATAAGTAAATTGCATTCATTCTTTGAGGCTAGTGAAATGTCTTCTCTCCTTAGGTTTCTATAATATAAATGCATTATATTGGTAAATTACTTTATTGTTTAAAAATTCCCACATATATTTGTTAACTAAGAGCCTCACACAAAAAAATTCAGATAACAAGTCAAATAATGCTATGTACCTATATGCAGGTATCAATACCAATGTCTGGTAGATATAGTCATTCTTTGATTCTGGCAAAATGTTCTTTCTTCTAAGGCTCCTACAATATAAATACGTCATATTGGTAAATTATTTTATGGCTAAAAAATGTCCACATACATTTGTTAATAAACAGCCTCAAAAAAAAGCAGAGAACAGTTCAAATAATGTTATGTCCATATATACAGGGATCAATACCAATCTCACTAACATACACAGGGAGAGAGAGGGAAGTGGGGTGGGATCCTAAGGGAAATACATTAAGTACTGTGTGCATTTATGTTTGTATCACTTTGAACTTTACTATGATGTATAATTACAAAGCACCAATAAAGGTGTATGTAAAAAAGCATTAAAAACAAGTTGTCTTGGAACATTCCTATGTCACGGATAAGAAAATTGTGCCTCCAAGAGTTTCCTGGTTTTTCCCAGGCTCATACTACTAACAGGTAGTGGTGGTAGGTGTGTCTTAGTCTATTACCCAAGATTTATGTTTCCAGAAATTTTATGCATCAGTAGATTGAAAGTCCTAATACAAACAATTTTAAAGGAGGAAGTAAATTGAAATTATACCCAAATCTGTAAAGATTAATTACATTCATAGTTAGAAAGAAAAAATAGAGCCCATTTCTTCCTTCTGCTTTACATGAAATTGCAACTCATTTTCTGGAAATGTATTTGGGAAGACTATTTCCTCTAGCTACTGTCTAACATACATATAAGTTATAAGATTGATCTGATTCTGTATTTATTACTTTATAGTTTTATATTTGTTCATTATTATATTAAAATATTTTTTCAAAGGTCTGAGCTCCTATTGAACTTTGAACTTTCTATTGAACTTTTAAAGTACAGAGTTACCATGGTTTCAGTACAGCTACTCTTACACTGTTCTGGAGAGATAATTCAGCGAATTTTAGAGATTGCATAATACAGATATTTATGGAAGAAGCCTGATGATATTAGGAAGTTTGCCCAAGATATAATTTCCCTGTCAGAAATTTGTCATTTTACTATTAAATGAAAGTCCTAGTTAATATTCCACATACCCTTAAGGATGCTTTAGCTTTGAAGTCCTGAATGCTAATGCATTCAAGAGAATTCAAATTCCTAGTATACTTTGTAGCTAGAAAACAACTATGAGTCATTTTTTTCTAGAAGAGTAATAATTTTCTCTCTTGTAGGAGTTAAATCATTTGGTGTGGGGATTAAGGGTTTGAAGTTATCATTCAAAGTATTATAGGTAAAGCCAATAAATATAGTGAAAATTTCAGCATATATTCTTTATATACCTAGGTGGATTTCAAGTGCTAAGCTCACCAAAGCAAAAAAATCATCTCAAGATTACTCCATATTTCCTTTTAACAGAGGTCTCTGCAAGAGGAAAAGCTTCTTGGTATATCACTCATTGTTCCTGGAGTATTAGCAATGAAAAGCCAACACCTTCCCAAAATCTATGAAAATAATCTTAAAACTCCACAGAACATTGGAGCCTTGAAAATAAAATATTTGAAAGATCTCTGATGTTTGTGAAGGATTCCTTTTATTTATCATTGAAGGCTGGAATTACTGCTTGATTTTTTCTCCAGTGGAAGGCTCCCAAAGGTCATAGAAGTTCTGAGAAATCCAGTCCTGAAATTTTCTTGGGCTTCTGGGCTATTGAACCTGGACATAGTTATGTTTATTAAATCCATCTCTTTATTTTTGGCAATTAGTTTCTTACACCTTGACTTTAGAAATCTGGGAATCATCGACATATCAAACCTTCAGAGTATCTGAGGCTTATTTTTCATAAACCAATGTGCCTAATTACAGGTATTACTTTTTGAAATGTTTCCATTACTGATCCTCCTGGATTCACACATGCCAAATTCATTTGAAATGCCATCTATCATCTGGACCCCTATTGTTAAGTCCTCAGGCACATGTAAACAATTGGCCCATGAAGTCGTCTTTTGAGCCAGGAAGCTCATGTTTCCTTGGACCAAGAGAAGAAGCACATTCCAGAGACGAGGATCCTCTGAGGACAGAAATGTGAGTCAAGGTTCACCACATTCTATTATTCAGCTCTATTCAGATGATGTCATAGATTCAAGGTCAAGAACAACCATTAAATCCCACCTCCAAAGAACCATTTTTTAGCTGCTAAATTCTCCTGTTAAGTTTTTCTTTTAAGTTTTAAAATGGAAGCAATTATCATGAGCTATCAAACTTGAAACCCAAATATAAGAGTTCAATGATATGATCAACAAAGGATAGAATTGAGTTCATCTAACTATACTGAATAGGCTAGTAATTATGATTGCAAGTGATGGTAAGTAACTAAAAATAATAGTGACATTTACACAATAAATTTGAGCATTTTAAGGGTCATTTGAAATAGTAATTAGCTAAAAAGAAATTGATCTGAGTCTCTACTCAAGATATTGTGATAAAGACCACCTGAAGTGCACGTTAAAAACATGATTCTTGAACATCATCCCAGTAGGGATGCCACATAAAATACAGGATATCAGTAAATTTGAATTTCAGATAAATAATAAATATAGTCCTACATTTTTACTTCAGATAAACAATGAATAATATTATCCCTTAATTTTTTATTTGCTAGATCTGGCAACATGCAGGGAATGAGCCTGAATTTTTTAGTTATTATCCCATGTTAGATTCTTAAAATTAGGAAAGTTGGAGAAACAATACTGTAATGGATGTTGGATTTTTTTCTTTCTTCAGGAAAGGACGTGTAGAGCACAGGTTTCCCGAAGCTTCTAGTAGAAGATGTGCCAAAACCTCTACATTTTGGAAGTTCCAAATAATTTTAATATGAATATGAGAAATTATCTCTCTCCATTTGTGTGAAAGATTTAGCCTCCTTTATTAAGGAATTAAAATCAAGGAAAGCAGGTAGTCTGAGTCTTACACTTTATTAAGGAATTAAAATCAAGGAAGGCAGGTAGTCTGAGTCTTACACTTCAGTCAGGAAGAGAGGAGTAGAAAGTAGGCATAGCCTTTGGTCTTGCTAGGGGAGAGGTCAGGAGTATCAACTTACCTGTCACTTAAACTCCTCCTTTTCTCTTGTTGTTTTTCACAGTGGTTCTACACGAAGAAGTACTTGGACTATGTAATATTATACACATACACACATAACTGCATATAAATATGCTTATATACATACACAAATATGTGTGTTTGTGTAATATGATATGGTATAGGAGATCTGCTTCAGAATAATTTGGGTTGAGTGGGAGGGATATATATATATCGTTGTGTGATATATACATGTATATATCACACATAAATATATGTGATATATATATATATATATATATATATATATATATATATATATATATATATATAACACATAAATGAAAAAAGATTGTCCATGAGTTGATAATTATTGAAGCTACATGTTATAGTCAAATGTCTCATATTATTCTATGTTGGTATATGTTTGAAATATTCCATAATGAGAACCCTTGAAATATTACTAGAAAAGTCAAACTCTCTCCTATATAATAAAGTGTTTAATACAAGGGAACTGCAGTAAAACAAGATAACTTAAGATTATTTGAGTAATTATCTCAATAGTGTGTTTATTTGCATTGCAATCTTCCTTTATAAATCTCTCTAGTATTTTTTACTTAGAACTTTTATCCTCATTTATTAACTCTAAGAATTGCGTTGAAGAATGGACACTCAGTTTTTGATTCTGTTTATCTATAAGAGCTATAATCTGAAAACATGGCTTGAAATTCACTTTCTGGCTGTGTAAACCTAAAGAGACATGGTGTAGTAGAATCTTTGCATCTGAACTTCAAAGTCCTAAAATAGTATGATATTGGTGAACTTAAGGTTGAAACTTATGTAAGTGTCTTTAAACTTAGGTGTCCTATTTTTAATTGAAGTCTGTGTTAGTCCATTTGGGCTGCTATAACAAAATAGCTTAGTCTGTGTAATTTATAAATAACAGAAATTTATTCTTCACAGTTCTCTAGGTTTGGAAGTCCAAGATCAAGGCACAAGTAGATTCAGTATCTGGTGAGGGCCATTCCCTGCTTCCTGGTCCATAGAGCACACAGACTCTCTTCTAATGGTATTGTCACGTGGCAGAAGGGTCAAGGGAACTCTCTGGAGTCCTTTCTTTAAAGACACTAATCCCATTCATGAGAGCAAAATAGTTACCCCAAAATGCCTTTATGTGAGAGATTAGGCTTCAACATATATATTTTAAAGGTGAACGCAGCATTCAATCTATAGAAGAGGTGATAGTTGGTGTGAGGATTAAATTAATCAGCATATAGTAGTATCAGGAAAATGTCTGAAACTTGATAAGTATTCAATGACTTGGGGGCTTTATTAGCTTCCTAGAGCTGCTCAAACTATCACAGACGTGGTGGCTTAAACCAACAGAAACCCATTCTCTCACAGTTCTGGAGGATAAAGGTTTGAAGCTGTCAGCAAGGCCAGGCTACCTCTTAATCCTCCAGGTTGGGCTTGTTCCTTGTCTCTTCCTAGCTTCTGGTGGTTTCTTGGAATCCTTGGTTCTATTAAACTATCACTATGTTACTCCAGTCTCCTCTGACTTCACATGGCTCTTTCCCTTTACATGTATCTGAGAGTCTCTAAATCCTTCTCTCCTTATGAGGACACCAGCCCTTGGACTTGGGGTCTACCCTAATCCACTCTGACCTCATCTTAACTTAATTACATCTGCAGAGACTATTTCTGAATAAGGTCACAATCATATTAACCAGAGTTTAGGACTTCAGTACATCTTTTGGAGGGATACAATTCAACCTACAATATACCTTGAATAATTCAATCTTTTTTTT
>PVLC010007334.1:0-63935 GCA_004027655.1 Graphiurus murinus | reverse complement strand
CGAACCCGGATCCTCTGGTCTCAGCCTCCCAAATGCTGGGATTACAAGCGTGCCCCACCACGCCCGGCTCCCCAGCCCTATTTTTTATTCTTTATTTTGAAACAGGGTCTCACTAAGTTGCAGAGGGCCTCCCTAGGTAGCTGAGGCTGGCCACAAACCCGGATCCTCCAGTCTCAGCCTCCCAAACACTGGGATTACAAGCATGCGCCACCATGCCCGGCCAGTCTGGGAATCTTTTTTTTTTTTTTTTTTTTTTTTTTTTTTTCAGTACTGGGGATTGAACTCAGGGGCATTCTACCTCCGAGTTACACCCCCAGCCCTATTTTTTATTCTTTATTTTGAAACCGGGTCTCGCTAAATTGTGGAGTGCCTCACTAGGTAGCTGAGGCTGGTGGTGAATCCAGATCCTCTGGTCTCAGCCTCCCAAATGCTGGGATTACAAGCATAAGCCACCACACCCGGCTCACTCCTAATTCTCTAATTTCAAGTTTAAAAAAAAAAATAGCAAGTAGAAGTACTGGAGGGAAAAAAACAAATGGCAAGGTCTGTAGAGAAATGCTGCTAAGGGCAAGTTCCCTTACATAATTGTGTGCTCTTGGCCGTGTAAATTGAAGACTTGAGTTTTTCTTCTCCTACGTCCCCATTATAAATCCTAGGTCATAATTTTAAAAGCAGTATAATTTACAAATCACAGTCCATACCACACAAGCTCAAATGCTACTTCGTTACTGTGACTATTTTATTTCTGACAAACTATGGTATTTATCTTTATAAGCACTTTATTAAATATCACTCTCTCTTAAAAAAAAAAAAAAAAGAAAGAAAGAAAGAAAAATTCAGCATTCAAACAACTAAACAATTCAACAGCCCAAGATGATACATATATTTTGTAATGAGGCAAAAATAGTCACTTGATTAGATTCTGTAATTTGATTACTGACATCATCATTACTTGAATAGCCCAAGATTCATAGAACTTAACAATGTTTGGAAAAGTAGAAAGAATTACTAGAAATGCATGGAGGCAGTTTCCTGCTTTATTTACTCCAGATTAAAAACAGTTAAATTGCCTGGTTTCTTCCAGAAAAAAAAAAAAAAAAAAGCTTTTTGACTTTTTCCTCAACAAGTTGTAGTTTATGGAAATCATCTCATGGATACGTTTTATTATTCCAATTTAAACCCTGTTTGGGGAAAAAGTGCTTTTTTTACACTAATTGTTGCACAGTGCCTTCGTTTAGAAAGAGGAATTGCATCACAATTAAAGGTTCTTACATTTAAAACTAATATTAAAAATCACAGTAATCTAGTATTTTCCCATATATAAGAATTTACATGTATTTCCTTGGTTGGGTTCCTTCAGTCATTGAAAAACAATAGAAGAAAACAAAAATCAATCTATTTGGTTACATGGATCCAACTCCTCACTCTCCTGTTTATAAGACAAAGAGAGTCAGATCCTACCTAAGCAAACTTTCTTTTTCATATGTTGTGTTTCTACATTCCTTTTTATTGCTGTATATCTTTAAGCCATCATTTCATAACTATAGTTAGAAAAGCACTTGAGCACTTTCTGTGATTTCATATTTTAGCAAAAGTTTTTAAAAATGAATCATGAGCAATCTCATAGGGGAAAAAAATCCATTTTCTAGAGAATTCTGCAAAGCATAGGCAGACTGTCCAAGATACTGTGTGTTTGTCACCCAGCACAAACAGAGAATCCTATTACCTACAAAGGTATTAGGAAAGTACTCCCAGCTGAAACCATTTATCCAATTCCAATTGTTTGAAAGTCTAAAATACTGAGGAAGATATTGTTCCAGGAGCTACTGTTTAAAACAATGCAATGCCTGTTCAGAGTAAAAACTCAGTATTTGAAAATCTGAGTCAGTTTAAAAAATAATAACTGTGCATCCAAAAAAGAATTCCTAAAGAAGCATTTATATGTAAGGCACATGTTTTTAATTTTAATAACATTGGCTTACTTAAATAAATATGTAAAGCCTAATAATTGTTCCTTATATGTTGATATTTATGAATATTACTCTATTTTAGTGAGTTTGCAAAGAGGCTAATGAATAATAATGTAGAAAAATACATATTTGTCAATATCAAGTTGCAGTGGTTTATGAGCATTGCAAAATGTTATGTTGGGTGGAAAAAAGTTGTTAAAAAGTAATTGAAAACTGCTCTGATTTTAAAAGAAATGAATGTAGCCATATCCTTATAGAATAATGTCAGATAAAAAGTAATCATGTTCCCTGTACAATTGTGTTTGTGGCATTTGTGTGAGAATAATAATGCTTTAAAGTTATTTTCATAGTTGTTCACTTAATGTGGGATTAACATCAACATCTTCGTAATTATCTGAGATCACCCATTTGAAAGTGGTGGGTAAAACATGTTAATGGTTAAGACACTCTAGCAGTTTTAATACCAAACAGATTAACACACATGAAAGTAATAGTATAATTTGCGCATTGAATAATGTGCCAGACCAATTCTTTTGGTAAGAAGAGAATTCTTATGAAATGGTACCCTTTCTAGCTACTGCTTCCTATTTCTTGAAATAGTAAAGCAAACAGTTGGCTAGAAGATGAAATGAGAGACATACACCAGTATGCTGGACTGTATGGACTTCACATGTTACTTTGTAGCTTTGTCACTGAACATTTGTTAAGCTATCATTTCTGAGATTTGCTTTAAATAAGAGCGAAAGCCAAAATTGTACAATAGGAGGAGAGCGTTACAGACTCATGAAGATACAATCCAGGAGGAATTATAAACCAAAAATGTTTTAAGTGTAAAAGAGATTGCTTATTGGCCAGAATGGCTATGAATTTAGTTTATGACCACCAACAAATAAATGCAGATCTATACTTTACACATTCTTAAATAATAAAGAGGCACATTTTAATATATGCTCAAGAGTCTCCTAAAAATATTTCTCTGCCTCAATTCTCTGCTTCCTTCAGAAGTCGACATAACAGGAAAATGGGTATTCATTAAGAAAATAATATGAAATCATAAAATAAGTACCCAAGTCACACCCATCTTTCTTGAATCCATGTAAAAAGTAAACTTCACATCCAAGACCTTATTATTTAATAATCCCTGTTACATATAATGTGGGTCAGGGTGAGGTGTGAAACATTGGAACAAACGCAGATATTTCCTCTGAGAGATGAAAAATGTATGTTAAAAGACAGGTGCTGTGGCACATACCTTTAATCCCAGGCACTGGGGAGGCTGAGGCAGGAGGATGGTAAATTCAAGGCCAGCCTGGGCAATTTAACCAGACATTGTCTCAAATAAAAAATAAAAAAGTTAAAGTCATAATTACACCCAGTGGTACAGTGTCCCTGGGTTCATTCTCAGTAGGGGGGGGGGGAAGTATCTTGTAACTTCAGCTATACTTGAAAACAGGGGTGGGGGTTGTCAGGAATTTACATCGTGGTGTTTCCACTTATGAAAGAGTAGCCATAAAAAAGAGATTTATTATCATATTTTCTTTCTAAAATGTAGTTTTGTGTTTGCTTTAAAAGTGCTCCGCAGTATGGAGCAGAGTAAATATTACAATTTTGCTAAACAGCAGCCAAGATTTAATTGTCTGTGAAATATAAGGCTTAGGACCTGACTTAACTACTGTTCTGATACACACTCATCTCTCCTGCGGGGTCGCCTGCGTGGTGACCAAGGGGACCAGAGACTGATTTACACAGAAAAGCTACCCCGAAAGAATGAAGAGTGCGCCAAGGTAACCTCTTGCCTGCAAGAGCCCATCCAAAGGGCTTGATTCTTTTAAAGAGACTTTGTACAAAAAGTCAAACAAGAATAAGCAGCTATGGAAAATATAACAAATCATGCTAGCAGTTTAACGGGGAGGGAGAAAGGGAACTCTAGTAACCGCTAACATGAAGAAAAAATGTAGCGGGGACAGAAGACGGGAAGGGAGGGGCGTGGGACCGAACAGAGAAGCTGGTAAGGACACCACACTGATTTCCGTAAGTGCACTTTATTGTTACTGTATACATCTCAGCCGCTCAATCGGGAACCTGAAAAGTCTTCCTCTACTCACCCGGCTCCGCGCACCCTGCACGCGGGGGTCTTGCAGGGCGCCCCCCACTCCCCGCTCCCCAGCAGGGGCTCCGAGGGTCGCTTCCTCCACCCTCCCAGGGTGCGGAGGAGAAAGCGGGCGGCTGCAGATTTGCCCCGGTGGCACCGCAGCCACAAGCCAACCCGTAATTGCAAAGCAAACAAGGCTGAAATATTGGATTGGTCTCCGTCGTGACAAGATCTACGCTTTTGCCGCCAATTTGTTTGTGCTGCTCTATTTAAAGGCACTTGATTGAGGAAATGTTGAAAATAGCGGTGAGGGTTTCCCTAATGAGACCTCAAGAGGGAAGCGGTGGCCTTCGCCCGGCACCGGGGGGCTCCGAGGTGAGGGCGAGAGAGAAAGGCGCGGTTAACCCCTTCCTGCCCGCCTCGGGCGAAAAAGTGCTGGGAGACGCGCTGGGCCGAGTTTGGAGTTTGGAGGTCCATGGCAGGGCCTCTCCTAGCCCAGGCGAGCGGCGGCAAACTGGCCTCCTCAGCGTCAGGAGCAGGAAAAAGGGGTGGGGATCCAGACGAGAATTTAACAAGGCCAGAAGGGCGATCCAGCAGCCCCCGCGATGACTGGAGAGCAGGAAGGTCTAAATCCGTTAGCCCCGAGCCCACCGGGTTTTATGCAGCTTGGAGGCACGGAGGCCGGATAGCGGGAGTCGACGAGAAGAGGTGCGGAAGCAGCACGCCTGGCCCGGCTGGCACGGCTGGCACCCATCGCGTCTGTCCAGCTGGGTCTTGAGGTAGCTGGAAGGGGGGTGGGGTCGAAGAGGTAGGAAGAGAAAATGCATGAATACTTATTGAGCGCAGCCCGTGGATCACTATGAAGTGCGCCTAGATCTCACTTAATCTAGCCCACACACCCCGAGGTCTGTGTCACTGTCCTCGCTGTCCGGATGGGGAAATTAAGGCCTAGAGACACTGAGGAAGATCATGCAGCCAGTCCGTGGGGAACCCAGGGACAGCCCTGCCCAGCTCCGACTGGAGCTAGGATACTGGGAGTGAGTACCCCGGAGGCCTGGCCAAGCCAGTGCCAATCAATCCACCCAGTCAATCCGAAAGCTTTCCCCTGCTCTCCCTCATGCTTGGTGGGGATGACGGTCTGCTTCCTAAGAAACCATTTCCAACTCCTCTACCAACTCTTAATAATTTTCAAATAAAGCCAACAGATCCGATTGCAACAGGGATGCTGGGCTTCTCTAAATCTCTTTCCCACCGGCTATTTAAGCACCTTTTTGACGCAGTGCATTAATTGGGCTGTCAGGGAATCCACAGGTCACAGGAGGTGACATGTGCATCCAAAGAACTACCAAAGCAATTATGGATTCGAGCCCCAGAAGGGAGTTGGGAGAAGAGAGAAGTTGATTTGGAAAGGCTTCCTAGAGGAGGTGACATTTAGGCTGGCCTGGAAGCAACAAAGAAGTGTGGATTTTCCAAAACCAGAGAGAGGTTTTTGCCAGAGATGCTGGCAAATCAAGGGGTTCCAGCCCCACAGCTGGGGACAGTGCAGGATTCACACTTTCACCACCTGCTGCCATCTCCTGGCTGCCCTTCTAGATAGGAGAACTCTGGATTGATCAAGTCCCAAGCCAAAACTCCAATCCCTCCCAGGATTTGGAAACCTAATGCTTGGGGGCAACACTGATGGCTAGTCTTTGATTCTTTGGATCCCTGGGTTAGCATAGAAGGGGACTGTCAACGGGGTTAGGCAGGGACAGGAAAATGGCACTAGGGGTGCTCTCAGCAGAAATCCTAACTATCAGAACCACACATTCCCTCGCTTTTCCCCAGAGTATGTGATCTGAGATGTACCTTGGCCAAAGTGAAGTTTCTTCCTGAAGTCACAGGCAGATGTAGACTGGGAAAGCAAAGACCCCCAAGAGGGTGAGGAAGACTGGTTGTACTTCCCTAAAAATGAACTTCGCCTTCTGTGTGTGTGGGGGGGGGGGGCAACAGTCACACCCATTTAGTGAAATCTCCAAATGTATTCTGAATGGAATTCTGTTTTCTTTGTGCATAACCAATTTCTTCATTTGAAGTTGGATGCTCTGTGAGCAGAATGCAATTCCATTTTTTTTTTTTTTTTTTTTTTTGGTTCTTCGAGGTTTGACCTGTGTTAACTTAAATGGGGGGCACTCATACAAGTATTAAAAAGAAAACCATTCTCTTCTGGAAAATGGAACAAGGTAGTGCTTCTCCAATCACAGCGCAGAATCTATAATCTGCACCAACAAATTAGCCTCCTAGTGCTGCGCATTCCCAGCAAGCATCCTGCCTTCTCTGTTTATATTATAACTTTTCTGCCTGCAATTATTTTTATTTTAATTTTCTGTCATCTTAACAGAAACCAGAGCCTTTTCTTTTAATGTTTTGTACACAACATGTTCATTTTGATAAGATGTTCTTTCCTATTCTCTTTTAGCTTGCCTTTCCTTGTTTAGGGTTCTGGATCAGAAGTTTCTAATATTTCTCCTTCTCTTTTTAAGAACTTGTCCCTGTCTTGCTTTATTTGTTTGTGTGAAATTTAGTTTGAAAGGAGATCAGAGAGAGCAGGAGGGGTTTGTAATAAGAGAATGACCGAATGACCCAAAGGCTGATTATCTATCATTAACTGGAGACTCGGTGTACCCAAATTACCAGGGAGACCTCAGTCTGCCGGATCCTTACCCGGCCAGAAAGGCAAGCATGGAATGCACGTACTGAAGCAGGCTCAGGGCATTGCAAATGAAGACACTCAGCTCACACACATTTTCTTAAGGAATTTTCCTTCAAAATTCAACTCAAATTGAGTGGATAAATCCATTGGATTCTGAGACGTTGTGTGCAGGTAAAAAAAAAAAAAAAAAAAAAAAATTCTCTGCCCAAAGACTAACATTTCTGTAACTAACTTTCTTGCATTGTTAAGAGCAAAATTGCAGTTAATTGTCTAAGCTCCAGAGAATATTGAGAAATCAAGTCAAGCTGCTTTTGATCTGCTCATGCTGCTAAACCCAAGCCTTGTAAAAATTGAGGTTTGCCATTAATATTGACAATAAAAGTGTTTCTTTTTGTTAACCTGAAACCTAACCATCCTGGCTCAAGTCCCTTGTCTATAAGCAAAGACCCTAGAAGAATGTGCAAAAGGTTCAGAAGAAACTGTCAGAGTTAAAGGAATCTATCTACATGAATATGCAAAGGAAGCTGTGGAGTCAGACTTTCCTGGGAATGAGCACACGAGCCCCCATTTACCTGGAATGCACTGAGTCAGAAGCGAATCTTTCAGTCACATAAATGGCTTCTCCAAAGCCCCACATCCTAAGGTGACACTTTCATTCCTTATTTTATTCTGAATCCCAGACTACATTGCATGGTAGTTGAAGTTCATTGCTTATTATTTCCAGAGAGCATGCATATATGCAAAATCACATTTACTTCTTCAACTGAGTTCCAGATGATTCCCTTCTGGCTTTGAAGAAAACATTTCTTTTCAAATTACTCTTAGTTTTTAATTTTTTTTTCAATTCTGAGAATGGAACCCAGGGCAAGGCACAGGCTCAGCACATACTTTACCACTGAACTACACCACCAGCCCAAAAATATTTCTATATGTGTGCAATTTGTTTCAAACAATATAGGTGAGTGTTTAACATAAATCCTATGGGATATATTTTCTTATATCACTTTTCATCAAAACTCTGTCTTTTACTACAAAGAGCAAAGAGCAGATTTAGCATACCTCTTACGACTAGTATTATAACATTAATAACACCTGCCATGTATGCATGTATATATATACATAAAAACATATATATATACACATATAAACATATATATATATATATATCATACTGCTTCTTGTGAGGCCCTTTTATGGCATAATCTTAGGTTGTCTTTAGCCTGAATAAGTATTTTAGCTTTACAGATAGATTTGGATGCCTGACAAAGTATTTGGTCCTTCCTTACCAATGAAAATTCTCCAGAACAACAACACATCTAAGTTGTTTTATATGAGAATCTAGTCGTTATTTGGCCTGTAATTTTGAATAGTATGATTTTTCTTTAAAAAAAAAAAAAAAACTAAGGGTGAATCAGTATCCCGTTCTTTCACACCTGTCTCAGAGGTTCAGTGACAGAAAAAAAGGGAAAAAAATTTGTAAATCCAAACATTGCTGGAGGGCAAACTGAAGAGGGAAAAAAAAGAGAAGGGAGAAAGGATGGAGGGAAGGAAGAGAAGAGGAAGGAAGGAGAAATGTATAGACACTTAGTAAGTCCTGATTTTCTCCACACTGCCGTAACTGTTTCTCAATCAGAACCGGTCTGGAGAATTCACAAGCAATCCAAGCCACCCCTGTGCCTCTCCAGGGCCTCACTGCTGCTGGGCCAGCCCCTCCCCCTCCATCTCCACAGCCCTGTTCTAGATGAAGAACCAGAAGGAAGAGGGTCCACTCCCCAAATACCCTACTCTCCCCGCCCCCCACCACCAAAAAAAAAAAAAGAAAGAAAGAAATCCAAGACAAAATTGCTCAGCAGAAATAAAACCACATAAGAGTCAAAAGCAGCTTTTCATGCCTTTCATTTTTGAAATAGACAAAAATTCAGTGGAACTTGCCTCTACTTTGTAGGTGTGTACTTTGAACCACTGTCACTTACCATGTCTGAAAATAATTTGCAAAATAAAAACAAGAAAGAGAGGGAGAAAACACACAGACAGAGAGATAAAGGGAGACCCTCCCAGCTACTGAGGCGATAGGTCTTATTCTGGAATGTCCTGAACATGAACATTCTGGGACCCAGGAAGTGCTGTCCTCACAGCAGTAGGGCTGAGATGACATCCTCACAAACACGTCAGTTTTCTGTCACCTTCCAGGTTTGATATTCTTCCTGGGGATCTTAGCATGTTCTGGAGTTCACATTTGTATAGATACTGAGGGGAAGGCTCAGCCTCATTTCTACCACTTTCCTTAGGAAAACAAGGTGAAAAGGGATTTGAAAGATGATGAAGGGAATTGAGCCATAATTCTTGTAAATATAAAATGTGTGTTTATGGCCTTCTGGCCTGGTTCTTTTCAGGTCCGGTATATTTTGAGTTCCCATGAGCAAAACACAAGATACAAAATTGCCCTTGCCTTTGAAATAATAAATACCTCGAAAAGATCTGTATTTTCCCTAAAAACAGGCTGGAGTTTAAAAAAATATTTAGTTTAAACCAGATTGATTTTTTAAAAGTAAGATCTCACAAGACCAAAATGTTTGCAAGGGCAGGCTCAGCCTTTCCCTCATGCTCTTTGACTCTTTTCCAGAGGAAGCGGTGGGAGTAAAGGGAAAGAGACAAGAGACACGAGCACAAAATAAATGTGAGTCCCGGTCTGTTTGTTTGGCTGAGGATTGATGTAGTGGGCAGCACCAGAGGGTACAGTATCAGTCACACAGGAAGACTGCAAACTCGGGATCACAAACACCCTCCTGAACCTGGGATGTCCTGCTGTGAACGGGCCTCTAGACCTGGGTGAGGCTCAGCCCTCAGCCTCAAAGGAGAAGCAGAGAGACGTCCCTTACTAGGATTCCTCCAAGGCAGCTCCAGCCAGTGTCATCACCATTCCCTGGGCACTTTGAGAAATCCAAACATTTATCCTTTGAGGAGCAGTGCACCAGAGGCCACACTAGTCCAGCCAGGGAGTGGAGTCCCCAGGCTGGCATCTAAGCTGGGTACTACACCCCTTCCTCTCCAACTTTCCCCTTCATCGCCAGCACCAACTTCTCCTCCATCGCCGCCACCACTACCATTAACTCCATCACTACCTCCCCTGGAATCACCAGCCACCTAAATTGGGGGGCAAATCTGAGAGAGTATCTTTCCAAAATAGCCGACTAACCCAGCATCCTGGGATTCCTGGAGCAAAACGCCCCACAGGGACACTGAAAGAAAAAAGTGAACGTGTCCAGTTGTTCACACCGGGTAGAGCTCAGCTGGTCAAGATCAGCCTGGCCTCCCTGAGTCAGGCACTACAGTTTGGGGACACTGCGAGGGTTCACCCACTTGTCCCCTCTCTCCACCAGGACACCTTTCTCAAGCTCTAGCCTCTGGTTTTGGGTTTCTGAGATACATGAAGATTTAAACCCATGGACCGTAGTAATTAACTGGTAATGGTGCTGCCCAGTGAGGTCTAATGTTCAGATTAGCATCTTTTATGACCTTTTTCTGTCCTTCGTTGTCCATTTCTTTTACTGCCATCCTGGGGCCATGAATTGATTCCCCATTTTTGTTTGTTTGTTTGTTTAAATTTAAAAAGCACAGGGAAGGCTAAGAGTAGCAAGTTCTGATTCTCCACAAATGAGGCCGCTCACCTCTGGTGGACAGCTTCTCAGGCCCCAACTCAATGCTCCTCTGGATCCTTCCTCCTCCCTCCAACCCCCAAAACTCCGTTGTTTCTGAAGGCAACCACGCAATCATTTTGCCTAAACCTTTATCTGTTCCCCCTATGTAACCATCTTCTTAGTCTACCTGTTCCCAAGGCCTAAATGCATTTTTATAAACAGACTTTTTTCAAATGTATCAAATGTCAGAGGATTGAACTACCAGTATTTACACATTCAGGGTTTGCCTCCTGGTGAAAATGTAAACAGAACCCCAGACCACACTACCAGTATTCTTTCTTGAAGAAGCTGTTCTTAAAAAGACTCTCCTTATGCCTAAAACTGCAGACCCACCCAAGCTGGGAGTTTAGAGCTCTGTGTAGTTCCCTATTTTGTTATGATACCAAATGCAAGTCCCTGGGGCTCAGCAGGGAGCCTGGCTTGAGCTACTCCCCAGTCTCTGTTCTCTTGGCAAGATGCTGTGCTGGGGGGGGGGTGTCCGGGGAAGTAGACCCGTTTGGGGAAAGAATGGGCCCCCGCATAGGCTCCCAACCAGGGTTTTTAGATCCCTCTCTGAGTTTCCTGCCTTCTACTGCCCAGACACAGCAAGTCCAAAAACAAAATATTTCTTGGTGCTTCTGGCCAGGGCTTCCCGGGATAGTGAAGGGCCCCTGGTCCACAGGCAGCACCGGAGTTGGGTTGCCTTTGTAAGTGCTGACCTGGTTTTCCCCACGCAGCGGCTATCCACCCACCGGTGGGGCCAGGAAAGGGCTGTCTTGAAGGAGTCCTTCGAATGAGGCTGGCTCCTTTTGTGGCCTGGAGCTGCACTCTGCCTGCTTCCAAAGGACGATGCTCAAGGTGGAACTATTGGTCTTCCTTGGTTGGGCTCCCCGCCCCAGCCGCACTGGCTTCTGCACCCTCTGCCTTGGACTCCCTCTAATTTACAACCCGCAGGCTCCTGTCGACACCCTTTTTCACACTGAACTCGATCCATCAGAGGGCAGAATCCTTATATACACACATCAGCCTCTACTTGAGGCTGGGGCCAAGTCTCGAGGGTAATTTCAGCTGCTGCCGCTGACCACCCCAGCCCTTGCCGCCTGAGAGCCTTCTCAGGAGCTCACGCCACGCGGGCGCCGCAGCCCAAGTGCCCCGCGGCCCGGTGACTTACAAGTAGAGATCCATTTTCCGTTCTAATGCGTTCAAGATCGCCAAGGCCAGCAGTCTAAACATCCACGAGCCGTCCTCCCGGCCTGCCTCTTAAACTGGCGTTTAATGGTTCCCCTCCGATAACTAAACCTGCTTTCCACAGATGCCCGCTTTTATGGGAGAGGCAGGAATGCAGAGATATATTTATATGTTTGTTCATAAAAACTGGAAAATAAGCTCTGAACACGCTGTAAAAAATATTCAGTTACTTACCAAACAGGCTAGTTAAACCAGGAGAACACGAATGCCATTCCACACCACAGATTCGGGGAATCGAGGTACCCACACTTTGAAATCGTCCCAAGTCTCCTCTGGGGCTGGCGTCCCTGTATAATGGGGGACATAAGAACATTTACAATCGGAGTGACCGTTCATTCCGGGGTCTCCACAGTGACCTGGACATAGCACAATAACCCGAGCCACTCCAAACAGCTCTGGCCAAGGTAAGCCGGTGGGTAAGCAAAGAGCGTCAACCTGTGCCAGGTCAAAGGAGCACCTCTCCCCAGCCGCCCCGTACTGGCCCGGGATACCCCGCCGGCTCCCCGCCACCCTCTGCGGACGGACGCAGGCGTCCACAGCTCTTGGGCCCCGGCTCAAAACCGCAAGACGACTGCCTGCTCAATTTCCTGCATCCGTTACCTACAAAACACTTCGAAAAGCAGTATCTGCATTACTTCCCCCCCACACACACCCGAACCAGAAAGGAAAGCGGAGTGATACTATACCTGGCTTGAGATTCTTCAATATTTGAGACTTGGGGGGGGGGTATTTTAATAGTGAAGCATCTGTTAAACACTTGCATTAACCTCTGGCTGATAAAAAGTTTTTTTTTAACCCTGCCCCCCCCCTTGTTTTAATTATCTTATGGTTATGAAGAGACAGCCAATCCTGGAAGAGGACCTAGACAATTAGCAACGTGAACATCAAAAAGTTTTATTGCGGAGAGAGCGAGGCGCCGCCCCCGCCGCCCCGGGATTGGCGTGAGGAGCCTCTGACGACATATATTAACCCGAGCGGCCCTAAAGATGTAGCTGTACATGGAGATCGTGCTGGGAAAATCCGCTTGCTCCCCTCCCGGCGTCCAGTCCAGGAGAACCGCCGCCGCCACCCGGGAGCTCCCTCGGCCACTGCGCAGACCCCTCCGAGAATCCGAGCCGCCTCGTTCCAGCTCCAAGACACCTTTGGAGCCTCAAATCCTTGCCCTGAAAGGAGAGGACCTGGGAAAATGGATGCACTGAGACCTCTCTGAAAACCTTCCGAGAGAGCCCGAGAGGAACAAGGACACGTTATTCGCAGCTAAAAAAATCACATTCAAGGACCAAAACAACAACCAAAAAATTTCATTAAAACAATAAGCGCCCAAGAACCCAGATCGGGCTGGTGGGGGGAGGGGAAAAGGCGGGAAAGGGAGGGTCGCATGGAGGTAGCTTTGCAGTGAGCAGTCGACCCCGCCGCCTCCCCGCAGAGCCGGGCCCGCTCCTCCAGCCGCGGCTCGGACTCGCCCCCGGATTCCAGGTTAGCCTCAGTGCCCGCAGCGCGGCCGGAGCGTGGAGTCCCGCGACTCCGCGGAGCAGCCTCGCGGGACCCCAGGCACTTTTGCATGAGCACCAGAGGATTCTGCCTCCGCCCAGCAGCCCGGGAAGCAGGAGCCGGCGCGCGGGCTGTAGAGCGAGGCGGGAGCCCGCGGCGGCGGCGGCGGCGGCCAGGGGCGCACGGTGCCGGGGCCAGCTCGCCGCGCCCCATGGGGAGTCGGCGGCCGGGGCGCTGCTGAGGCCGGCCCGCCTGGCCAGGCGGGGGGCCGGGGCCCGGGTTGCAGCAGCCCCCTGTGCGGCTGCCGGGGCGGCCCGGGCGCCCCGGGACTGGGGGGCGGGGGGTGGGGGAGGACGCGGATCGCTGAAGCGGGGCCCCGGGCGGAGGGCGCAGCGGGGCTGCGCGCACGCTGGGGCGCGTGGAGGGGTGCCGAGGGCGAAATGAGTCTGGTAGGGGGCTTTCCCCACCACCCTGTGGTGCACCATGAGGGCTATCCGTTCGCCGCCGCTGCCGCCGCAGCCGCCGCCGCTGCCGCCAGCCGCTGCAGCCATGAGGAGAACCCCTACTTCCATGGCTGGCTTATCGGCCACCCCGAGATGTCGCCCCCCGACTACAGCATGGCCCTGTCCTACAGCCCCGAGTACGCCAGCGGCGCGGCGGGCCTGGACCACTCCCATTACGGGGGAGTGCCGCCGGGCGCAGGGCCTCCGGGCCTGGGGGGGCCGCGCCCGGTGAAGCGCCGCGGCACCGCCAACCGCAAGGAGCGGCGCAGGACTCAGAGCATCAACAGCGCCTTCGCCGAACTGCGCGAGTGCATCCCCAACGTGCCTGCCGACACCAAACTCTCCAAGATCAAGACGCTGCGCCTGGCCACCAGCTACATCGCCTACCTCATGGACCTGCTGGCCAAGGACGACCAGAACGGCGAGGCGGAGGCCTTCAAGGCGGAGATCAAGAAGACAGACGTGAAGGAGGAGAAGAGGAAGAAGGAGCTGGTCAGTACCAGGAGGGTAGAGGGCGGTTGAGGCTGCGGGGTTCGGGGAACGGCTTCTTTCCAATTTGGCTGAGAAATGGCATCCCGCATTCTTTGGCTGCGTCCTGCGCCAAGGTTGTTTGCACCAGGTTGTGGCCGGGACGGTTTCTTACAAAAAGCGGAGGCGATGGGGGAGGATGTTAGCTGGAGGAGGAGAAGGTCTCTAGACTGACGTTCGGCGCTTCTGATCTTCCCCCGGGGTTATCCCTGCTCCCCCAGGGCTGGCCTCCCAAACTTTTGGTGGGGCTGCACCTCCTGATCGATCACTCTGGCCCGGACACCTCTTATTCCGTATCCCTTAGGCCCATCATTTGGCCTCCAATACGACCTTGCTTTCAGATATTCCTAAATTAAGCCACCCAGAAACTCTCAATTCTGATCATTTCATTATTGATCCCAGTTTTTCCTCCAAAAACGAGCTTCCCACTGATTCCGAGCCTAAAGAAAGTTTTTTTGGTCACTCTCATTACTATACCCGAAGACCTGAAAGTAAACATTAAATACTTTTAATTTCGAAATGCAGCTCCAGTTTCTTTAGCTATGCTGTTAAAAGGTAATTTCCAAGATGCATATCTTCCATGGGTAGTTCTAGTTTTATTTTAAGGAGCCTGTACATTTTAAGAGCAAGAAAGCAAATGCTCGTATTGCCATTGTTATTAACAATAACACAAAATTACACTGAGCCTTTAAAGTTTTCTCAGGTCCCTTCCAAGTGCCGGTAGGGTGGTATGTTCAGTACAGAGCTATTGCCATGGAGGGCCTTAAAAAAAATTCCATTTGCCACGATTTTCTCTTTGGGGGCCTATAGCCCTTTGATCTGATTGCTGCATAATCAAGTGACATCCCAAATAACCAGAGATTTCAGAGGCCTAAGAGGAGAAGTTCTGCTGAGCAGGAGACCAGGAGCCGCTGGTCGAAAGGCCCAAGCAGAGGTGCCTTTACCCCATTTTTCCTAGTGCTTGGATCTGGGATTGCTATTGAAAACAGAAGGTAGACTTAGCGCCGACCCCCTCCCCACACCCTGCCCCTACATCTGGAGTCAGAAAAATACCCTCTGCTCCTCCATAAACGACTGGAAATCGGGCGGTTGTTTATAAACTTGCCTATCCAGTAGTTGAGCACTGCAGCATGCTCGGGGCCTGGGTGGTGGCTAGGGTATTGCTGGCCTCCATAACTTTTCTGCAGGGACTAGGACTTGGTATCCTCCCCCCTTCCTAGCTTTTCCTTCCTCTCTTGCACTTTCCCATGGCCCAGGAAGCTCTGGGGTGGCATGGGACCAGGTATCCTCTCTAAATATCTCTCTCTGTTTTTTTCTCCCCCTCCCCTTCCTTCTACCCAGAATGAAATCTTGAAAAGCACAGTGAGCAGCAACGACAAGAAAACCAAAGGCCGGACGGGCTGGCCACAGCACGTCTGGGCGCTGGAGCTCAAGCAGTGAAACCGAGGAGGAGAAGGAGGAGGAGAGAGCGAGTGAGCCGGGGGCCAAGGTGCCAGATGCAGACCCAGCGCTCCCAGCAAGCCCTGAAGGCTCGGCTCCGAGGACTTCTTGCATTTGGATCATCCGGTTTATTTATGTGCAATTTCCTTCCCCTGTCTTTGCCCCCCTTTGAGGCATCCGCTCCCCACCTCCCCCTCCAAAAAAGTGGATATTTGAAGAAAAGCATTCCATATTTTAATATGAAGAGGACACTCCCGCGTGGTAAGGGATCCCTTCGACTCCTAGATTCTGTGTGTGTGAATGTTCCCTCTTGGCTGTGTAGACACCAGCATTGCCCCCCTCCTTCACCTGCCCAACTCCTTCCAGATAAAGACAGCGGACACTAGTGTGTATGTGAAGTGTATCCTTAATACTTGGCCTTTGGATATAAATATTCCTGGGGATTATAAAGTTTTATTTCAAAGCAGAAAAACAGGGCCGCTAACATTTCCGTTGGGGTCGGTATCTAGTGCTGTTGTTTCTTATGTGGTCGTTCCCTATTCGAAGATGTTTCCAACAGCTACTTGTTTTGTGCACTTCCGTCCTCTAAAACTAAGTGGAATTTAATTAATATTGAAGGTGTAAACATTGTAAGTATTCAATAAACCACTGTGTGTTTTTTTTTTACAAAAACCCTAATCTTTTAATGGTTGATACCTCAGAAGAGTTTTGAAAACAAAGCTGTTATACTTGTTTTCGTAATATTTAAAATATTCAGAAGTAAACTAAATTATCATGATTGCCTCTAAATTTATTTGAAAGAGTCAGTGGCTCCGATCAATCAATCAATGTTACCTGTAGTCCCAAAGGCGGAAGGAGGTGCTCTTAAAGAGAGGCATCCTTGGAAACCCTGCCCAAGCCCTGGGCTCTATCATGTGGTGTCCCCTTCCTTCTCCCCCACCTCACCAGGAGACCTCTGAGTGGGCTTTAGAAGATGTGTCTGGGTTGGAGAATGCCCTGCAGTTGGGTGGGGAGGTGGAAAGGTGTTCTTGGCTCCCTGAAATCATCCAGATGCATTCAGTGGGGGCTTGGGTTGTGTTTTTCGGTGGAGGAGGTGTAAGGAGGATAGCAGGCTTCGCTACAGCCTCAGGAAATAGTCTAGGGTGTTTAGTTCAAAATACAGGGCTTTCATCCAAGAACCAGAAGGAAAAAAACAGAGGAGGAAGTTTTGCTTGTAGTCTAGGTGGGAGGATGGTCTTCTGAGCAGGCTCGGTTGGGGGGGGGGGCTTTTGAAAAAGTCTATGATTAGGTAACAGGGAATTTCACGTCAAGTAAGAAATCGCGAACAAGACCACAGATTTAAAGGGGGGCCAGGGGTGAGTTAGATTTACAAGGAGCTACAAGGAACTCAATATTAACTGTGCGGTGTCTGAAGTCGTCTCCGCCGAAGCCCGGCGGAGCAAGCGGCATTCTCCCCGGCTACCAGCCGCCCGGGACGCCACCTTGTCCGGACTTTGGTCTCCTGGAGTCCGGTAACATCCCGGAAGAAAGTCCCTGCGGCCTCCTTTCCCGCAGGCTTGGCTAGAGCTTAAATCCGCTCTACAAACCAGAGAAACTGAAGTGCCATAAAGGACTGGCTCTGCAGACTGCGGGGAGGAGCAGGAGAAGGAGGGGAGGGGGAGAGAAAGATGAAACGTATTAAAAAGCGGTTTGTTTCATGAAACGCCGTGTATATAAATCTGGTGTTGGAGAGGTTTGCCAGAGGGTTTCCATCTTGGAACCTATCCTCCGGGTGATGTTCGCACCTCGCCTGCGGGCACAGACCCTTCTGCGATATCCCTAGGGTGCCCGCGCCTGGCGGTGCCTTCTCTGACCTCGCCGCCTGGAGCGGGCTGGAACCCGCCGGCGGGGGCCAATTCGCTGGTGCCCCGGGAGAGAGGAGCCCGTGGCTCTGCGGACTTCTGCGGGCGGCTGACATCGCGAGGGCGAGGGGTTAGAACAACTCGGCCAAAGCGATCTGAACTTTCTCCCCTCGGGTCAGCCGGCGCTGGGCCGACCTGGTGGGCCAGGGACTGTGTTTACAGACACTTGCCTTTGTTTATAGCACGGGGTGGGGTGGGGGGCCGGCGCGCCCTAGTTTTCTGTTGCTCTCTCAATCCTTGTCGGTATGACTGAGTGGCTCCCTCCCTCTCTTTCTCTTGCTTCCAGCTGCCTTCTGCGTCTTTATTCTTATCCATTCAGGAGAAAGATTCCAAGCCCCAGGAGTGGAAGAAAGGAGTCTACCTAAGTGATGAAGTGAATAGCGCTGGAGGCCTGGGGTTTTCAAAATATGATCCAAAGAGTTCTCTTCACCATGCGTGTATGCCTATGCATGTGTTAGGTAGCTGATCTGGGCCTCAACATACAGGTTTAACACTTTTTCTAATTTATTAACACCAATGGAGGGGAGCCAAAAGACCCTGACACACTGTCACCATGTAGCAGGTTATTAATATACATGTTTTTAAACCGGCTTGGACACCTAGCCTCTTTGTCTGGCAAGGGCTGAGTATGGCGTCCTCCTCCTCTCCCTTTTGCCTGTCTCCCCTTCCTCCAGGCCCAGCAGCACCAGGCCCTTACACCTCACCTTCTCTGCCATTCCAACCCAGAAACCCCAAACCCCAACTGGCTGGAAACCCAGCAGGCCCCAGACTTCAGCCATCAGAAAACTCTAGCTTCTGGGGCACTTCAGGCTGCCAAACCCCCTAACCGGAGGCACATCCCACTGGCCTGACACTTCAACCAACAAGACACCCCAGATTATTCCTTACCTCAGCACACCAACATGCCAACCTTCCCAGCCACCCAAAATCCCTTCCCCATGTTGTCAAGCTCCCAGAGAAGTGAGCCGGGTATCCAGCAGGTTTCTTCTGCATGTCCACACTTTTCTTTTCTACACACTTCTCTTGTAACTCCCTTCTTTGTTTAAAGAAGAAAAAAAAAGTTCCCAAGCTTCTTCTTGCGGGACTGGCTAAAAGGCCTCTGTTTTAATTGCTCGGATAATGTGGTTGCTGCCATTTTGTTAAGAGCAATCGCTCCTGCAGCGAAATCACCAGCGCTCTAGACAGGCCGGAGCCGACAAAAATGTAGGATTTGACGTTAAAAGCTAAATGGGAAGCTGGGGCGGCGGAAGGTAAATTGATGGTAGATCTGGCTGTCAGGGCTCGCTCCCTTGATAACCCTGAAGCACCGGGCAGGCGAAGGCTCTGCCATTATGTGTGTGTGTGTGTGTGTGTGTGTGTGTGTGTGTGTGTGTATGTGTGTGTGTGTGTGTGTAAACACACGCACACACATATCTGCATGCACACGTGTTTCTGCACACCCAATATCAGCTTGGGAAGGAATCTGAAAAACTCCCGCCTGGGGCCCAAGCACACTCGCTGCATTCAGTCTCAATTTTTTCAAGACTTTGCCTCCATCCGGGAGGACTGACAGGAGCTTTCAGGGCTTTTTCAGGCCGGAGCTCCCAGACGACAGCAGGATCACTTGGGGTTCTGCTCGCCACCTAAATTCCAGAGCAACATCCTGAAGCTGGGGTTGGGGGAGCTTGAGGCTCTGGGTGGAGCAGTAGGCCGCAGCAGCTAGCAGTGGTGGGCCTCCCGGCCGAGGCTGTCTTTCTCAGGTGTAGGAAGACCCGCTGGCCTGGTTGTTTCAGTCCGAAGATGGGTGCGGTGCGGCAGTGGTGCGGGGGAAGGGTACCCTCAGGCCCCTTGGAAAACACGTGTGCGTGAGTCAGGAGTAGAGGACGGCTCGGTGCAGTCGCCTAGCCTATGACTGTGAGGCTACTTCCCCGAGCAGGATAAGATCGAAGACCTAGTCTCTCAACGGTGTCCTCAAGGTACCCGGAGAGCCTGAGTTGGGCGCAGGCGGAATTCGCAGCTAGGGCGGTGAAAGAGGCCCGGGAACTCAAATGCAAAGCCATAGGGGGCAGTAGTTGGTCGGAGAGCTCCTTCTGAGATGGTAGATTTGCAGGAAGAACCAGGACCAGTTGGGAAGGCCTGAGATGTGTGTGTAAACAGCACAGATGCCACGAAGGCCTGAACTGTATTTGCCCAAGGGGTCTACAAAGCGCGGGAAACCGTTCACTTATTCCGGAAGCTTTAACCACACGCTGTTCCTAACACTGCTCCGCGCCGCTCTCGGTTTTCCCTTTTAACGCTGCCTTGCATTCTTCTCCTTGCCTCTCCCAGTGAGAGTCCCACCACCGCCTGGAGTTGGAAAAGGGACTGGCTGGTGGGTGCCAAGCGGAAGTGGTCTGGAAGGAAGCTTATGGCGTGAGCCCCACTGAACACTGATTCTAGGTCCCAAGCACTGCCCATCTATTCAGGGTCTGTGGGTCGGAGGGAACCCCTCCCTTCCAACAAGCCCAGCTCCGACGGTCCAGGTCCAGAGCTCCTTGCAAGGAGGGGGCGCTAATGCGTCTCTCAGATGCTGGGGACTCCTGTCTGGTCCTAGCACGCCGACCTCTAGGAGAGATCCAACCAGGGCTCTACGAACGCAGCTGGAGACCCCAACCACCTTCTCTCCAAAATGCTCTGCGGTGCGAAGAATTTGATGCTTGGGGGTGGAGGGATAACATTCTTTTTTTTAACTGTTTAAAAGGAGGGAAAGGCCGGGCGTGGTGGCGCACGCTTGTAATCCCAGCATTTGGGAGGCTGAGACTGGAGGATCCGGGTTCGCGGCCAGCCTCAGCTACCTAGTGAGGCAATCCGCAGCTTAGTGAGACTCGGTTTCAAAATCAAGAATAAAAAATAGGGCTGGGGGTGTAGCTCGGAGGTAGAATGCCCCCGAGTTCAATCCCCAGTACCGCAAAAAATAAAATAAAATAAATAAATAAAAGCAGGGAAAGGAGAGGGGGCCACTCCGAGGGAGGAAGCCAATCTCACATTTCCAGGGGCCCGGAGAGTTCTGAGCGCTCCCTTACCACCCAGTTGGTGCGCCACGCGCGCTTCCCCGCAGCAACTGTCCAGTTCTAATTAGCCTGTTAACTGCTAAGCGACTTCGGCCTGTCGGGCTAATGAAAGTTAAAGTACACTGAGTATCTGACTTACATGCGCACAGAAGTTATAAAACGTCTCTCTCGGTTCTCGCCGCTCTACCCTGCCCAAGTTAGTTCCCCTCCAGGAGCGCGCCCCTTTCCTTCTCCCCAAACGCAACCCCTACACACACATTCCCTTCAAATTCTCCCGGCATTCGGACCGCTTTGATGATCAGATGGTAGAACCCTGATTACAAATTTATTCCCGGCCGCTCGGTCCGTCTTTATCTCCGCTATTAGGGACATCTGGGAGTGATTAGTGCCGCGCCCGCGCCCGGCCGCGCTTGCCTATCTCGCGGCGGCGGGGCCCGGAGCCTTGCTGACGTCAGGGCAGACGGCTCGGAGCCATCCCAGCGGAGCTGGGTGTAATCGGCGGCTGCGCGGCCAAGTCCTCCCTGGGCCAGGCCAGCAGCTGGAACGCTCCGCCCGCCTGCGCACAGGGACTTTCTAAATATGTCTCTTCAGTCCTGGAGACTCGGTTTTCCTTGTTTGGGCGAGGAGGGGTCAGTTGACGTTTCTAATGCCCCCTCCCCGCTTTAAATTTTCCAATCCGCTAGGTCTCGGTGCATTCCTCCTGGAAAAGCCTCCCACGTCCAGGCCCCGCCGGCGGGCTCTCCTGGGCCACGGGGGAGCCTCGGCGCTGCTCTTCTGCGAACTGTAGTGGCCTTGTAAGCCCGGGTCCGGGAGGGGGTGGCTCTTAGGAGATCAGACTGCTCTTAGAGCAGGTCTTAGGGCTGCACGCCCCTCGCAGGCTCCCACTCAGCTCCTACAGCCCTGGAGTCAAAATAGGGGGAGGGGAACGGCCTGGCAGAAACGGATCACAGGCTGCTCCTTTGCACCTGCTATTAAATCCAAAGGGATTCAGTGAGCTCCCACTCAGGAAGGAAAGGATGGCCGAAGGCAGCTTTCTCCTAAAGTGAGTCGCAGTGTTCAGAGCAGAGGCTGAGTGTATATACAGTTTCTGGATGGGCAGACAAACGCCCCACACCTTGGACTCCGGCGCCCTGTGGGCTGGCCTGGTCTTGCATGGGTTAAGGGATGCTGGGATGACTGCAACACTTGAATCCTTTAGGTTGGAGAGTCCCACTCCCCACAGACCTTTACTAAACGACTAATTCAGCCCCTATTTCATCCCAGCTTCTCCCGAAATTCAGATTCATCAGGTCAGCGACTAGATTCTCGAACCTAGGACTTTCAAAAGCTCCAGTAGAGAACTTGGAACCACACCTGAAGCCACGCCCACCCACCGAATTGCTCCCCCACCCTGGGCACACTTTCTTTGACCCTGAGAAATATTGGACATAGGGATAGAGACAGCTTTGTCAAGGAGGAGGCGTGGGCTAAGGCCTACATCATTTGGAGTCTCCATCGGAGCCCCCGTGGTGGCGCACGCTTGTAATCCCAGTACTTGGGAGGCTGAGACCCGAGGATCCGGGTTGGCAGCCAGCCTCAGCTACTTAGTGAGGCCCTCCGAAACTTACTGAGACCTTGTTTCAAAATAAAGAATAAAATAGGGCTGGGGGTGTAGCTCGGAGGTAGAATGTCCCTGAGTTCAATCCCCAGTACCACAAAATAAAATAAAAAAGTCTCCACTGGGAGAGAATTGGCCATATTATGGATCAGCCCTACATTCTGATGCAAAGACTCAAACCCAGGGAGCTGGAGGTGTAGCTCAGTGGTGGAGCCCTTGCCTAGCAGGCTTTTAATTTCCACTGGGACTGAAAAGGGCTGAGTGTTCAGAGGCTACTGTGAATTTATCTAGAGGGAAAAGAAGACAGCTCCAGATGTGAGCAAAGTGACAAAATCTATGTGAGGGCCCCAAAATATCAAAACTGAGCAAGGAATCCAGTAGTGAAAAATTCATCAATGTTGTCTCTTTTTCAGTTCTTTGAAGCAACTCTATACACCAACATGTCTTCATGTAATCGAGTATAGAAATTATCCTCCTATTTCAGGGACAATGTCACTTTGAGAGCTTGGCTCTCCCGTCCTACCTATGGTTTGGAGCTAGGGTTAGGAAATGAGGCTTTTAGACAACTTTAGACTTTCGACTGGAGGATCCTGGCCTACCTGTGCTTTGAGGAGGAGGAATGTGGCTGCACAAAGTTTTCTACAGTTGTTGGTTATTGGATTCTCCATGAGATGCGTTAATGGTGGAGCATACTGAGACAAATAGCCTGTTTTCGGAATCATTCAGACCACTCAGAAACAACAAAGTCCATGTCACTTATGCATATAAAACTTTTTTTAAAAATTTTTGCTCAGAGTATTAATGGACTTTTACTTGAATTAGATGGAATGAATGACATGGGCCTGAGGCCCAGAGGAGTCTCAGTTTATATTCCCTAGCAAAGAAGACTGACAGAGGAACAGCCAAACTGTTTATGTAAAGGATCAGGATCAGATGGTCCTCACCAGTCCCCTCCCCCACCCACCACCCCAAATAGTATTTTTTTTTTCAAATTGTGTTTTTAATGCACACCCCATCATGAGCAACCAGACCTAACCAGCCTGATCTCTCTCTAGGACCAGATGCAGTGTTTCAAACTGCCATCCCCTGTAACAGCAAATCATCTTTCAACTCATGGGTGACCAAGCACCCAAGTCAGGGAGACCTGTAGATTCTTGGGTAGAGGCAGGTCAGTTGATGCCCCACCAGCAGAAATGATTTAGAACCAACAGTGCACTTGGAGGCAGAGAGCTTTTCAGCCCTCGTTAAGTATATCTCCTAGAAAAGAAGCCAAAAAAGATATTGTTCTAAATTAAGATGGCAGTAAATCCTTCCTTTGTTTAAAAAAAAAAAAAAAAGATAGAAGCCAATGGCCACGGAGGCCAGTACACTATATGGTCTTCTATTTAGGGTAGGTTATCGCTGAATGCCTGGAGCTGACATTTTTGTCTTTAGGATAAGGCCAGAAACCCAGAAGAGGGGGGTGGGGTGTTTGCTGCTTTTGTTTTAAAAGAAGAAAACCTGAAAATGTAACGTAAGTTTGTAGCTAGTACTTGGGGAAGCTGGAAAGCCGGTGCGGTTTTAATGCGGGAAAGTGGCGACCAGGCCGCCTGACCATCGACTTCTCTTTGCGAATCTGGTTTTCATATTCTCGCTCAGTAATCACCCAAAGCCATAACTGTCTTTGGAATTATTCATTAAAGTCATTTTCAGGAATTCTCACAGGATGACTCTTTTACGTTTATGATCTTCTGAGAGCAGTGACATCAGCCTCTGTCTCTTTCCGTTTTTTAATTAATGTGCTGGGAAGACCAGAGGGGCCGTGGCTGTGTGCGTGGGGAGGGGGCGGGCCGGGGGTGGAATCCACCGGCCGCTCTGCTCCCGGCGCGGTCAGCTGAGCTCGGCGCGCAGACATCCTTTGATTAAGGAGGGTATTTCGGGGAGTGCAAGCTGTGCAGAAGATCGCGGCTGTGCCCTGTGGTGCTGTCAGCAGTGACAGATCCCAGATGGGGCCGCTACTGTATGGCAGATTGAGTTTCTCAGCAGAAAACTCACCCTTCCTCCTAAACGTCTTCAAAAACCTTCTCCAGATACTCCAGGTCGCTTCGTGTGAAACTGAAACAGTCCAACCCCAAAGTTAGTTTTGAGTGCCTGTGTGTACGTTAGGTCTCCCCTCCTCTCTCTCTCTCTTTCTCTCTCTCTCTCTCTCTCTCTCTCTCTCTCTCTCTCTCTCTCTCTCTCCCCCCCCCCCCCCCCCCCGGTCTGTCTTTTGCTGCTGTCTCCTCTCTCCTTCCCTCCCTCCCTCACCCTTCTTCCTCTTTTCCCTTGCACTTCCTCCTCCTTTGAGCATCTTCGACTCGCAGGGCTACACCGCGCTACTAAGCGTAGATGCGGTGGGCCTGGGGGTTCCTGTTCTCCTGACTCAAGTCACCACGCCGACGACCCAGCATCGCGGGGGCCCCACGAAAGTGATCCGGTGGGTAGGGGCGCGGCATCCTGGACGCGGGGGCAGCTCTAGAGCACCCTGGGAAGCTGGGGTGGAAGGCACCCCCAACACTTCGGTGCCGAGGCCCTGAGAACTTAGGGATGGCGGGAGGTTGGGGGGGGGGGCAGCTAGGGGCCAGAAGAGGGTACAAAGGCGGAAGCGGAGAGTACCCCGGCCTGGCTCCAACCAGAGGTCCGGCTCCGGGCGGATGCTGGTCTCGCCGGCCTGGGCACTTTCTAAGGGCAGCGCGGAACGCAAGAATGGGAGGTGAGGGTGATGTTGGAATTGGGGAATGGTATGATCAGGAGCCCACAGGGGCCCAGTAGAATCTAGGGCGGGGATACCGGGCGCTGAAGACATCCGGGCTACCTACGGGATGGACAGATCTGAGCCTGGAGGTGGGGGGGGGGGGCGTTGAGACCCAGATTTCTACACAAATAATCGCCCACTTGAAGGTTGCCGGCCTGGGTTCTGAGTTTTGCATTCCTGCACCTTCTTGGGGGTGAAAACTGTTGCAGAAACGTTTGGGTTTTATTTTGAATCTTTATTTTTAAAATCGAGCAACTTCATAAACGCTGGGGGCTCCGGATTCCCCGGAGGCGACGCAGATTCCTCTGCTCCCGGGTCCCCCACTTTAAACTGCCCAGACTGGCGTCCGCGTAGCTAGGAGAGGGAGAGAAAGGCTGAAAGGCAGAGAGGACCTGTAGGGCACCTGGTTTCGGAGCAGATTTCTAGGCCCCACCCATCCCTGCCCCCGAGGTCCTCGGAACTGTGGGTCCTGGCGTGTTCCCGCGCGAGCGAGACGCGAGAGACCAGAAGGGGAGGAATCTAGAGAGAGTGATTCCTGTTTTGTTTTCATTTAAAATTAAGCAATTTTTTTTTGCCTGCAAAATATCCTTTCAGCCTCCGCCATCCTATTCCTTTACCCCCCTCCGGGTGAGGCATTGGGGAAAGCTTGGTAGGGTTTAGAAAGGCGCCCCTAGGGAACCCAGAGGAGGTAAAAAAAAAAAAAAAAAAAAAAAAAAAAAAAAAAAAAAAAAAAAAAAAAAAAAAAAAAAAAAGCCCAAACACAGGCCAAAGTCTTACCTCCCCCACCCCGCCAGCGGTGTCGGGGAGGAGCTGTCGCCTCCTGCACCCCTAGGGTTAGGCTGTAGGGTCTCTCCCTAACTTTGGGAGCTGGGCCTGAGCCCCGGCTAGACTCGGTCCCACATCGCAGCCACCGGGGGAATCGGGCCGCCCTGACTCCGGTTTTTTGAGACCATGTTGGTTACTTTTAGAGAAGACCTCCGGTCCAGGCCCCAGCAAAATCAGATGCCATGCTGTTGACGCTTTCCAATCTGTCCCTTCTGCAGACTCAATTTTTAATAAAGCAAAAAAAAGTGGGACGACTAAACCCTATTTTAGATCCACAACGACCCGATCATGCGAGTATTTTCTAGTGTGTTTAGTAACGAGCAGTTGTTTGCAGTCCTGGGATCCTGGGAGACCCTAGGAACCCCTTGTTATAACCCACTCCCCCACACACACACAAAACCAGCAGTTACTTCCCCCATAACCCCCTCCCCGCAAAACTCTTTATATAAAAATCAAACCACACACCGAATTTCAAAACTCCCGCTCGCCTCCTCTAGAAGGCAGCTTTTATTTTCACTGCCCTTGCTGGATGAAAGTAGTTTATTTTGATTTTTTTTTTTTTTCTGGTACCCACATGCCTTGTAAAAGGTTCCTGTGCACGGGCCTGGCCCCCCTCTGATGACCGCAGGGCCTCTTGCTTCCAGACTGCAGTCTCCGCCACTGGGTTTTAAGTCCTCGCCTGGAGCCGAGATGTAATTGTGACCCCGCCCGAGCCTCGATCCTCCTGGGGGGACGATTGGCCCGACCTGCGCGAGGCTCCGGACCTCCCAAGTGGCGGCCTGGGCTCCAGGAGCCGCCGGGTCTTCTCCTTCTCTGCCTCCTCCCCTTTTCCCTCCCCTGTGGACTTTGCACCTTTTCTCCTGGTTCTCTAGTTTGCTGGTGCCAAGGCGCTCAGCACATCCCTCCCCCCCTTTTTTTGTATTGTTTTTGTTTTTTTCTTATGCTCTTTTCCTCTCTAGCATCTTATTACCGCCCTCTCCATCGCCTTCACGTGAAATCCCAGGTCCAGAGAAGCAAAGTGAAGCTTGATCAGAATCTGGGGGAAAGAGCTGGGAACCTCTGGCCCCCTCGGCGCCGCTGCGGAGAGGGAACCCCGCGCGCTTCTGCATAACGTCAGCGCGCCGGGTAAATTACCTTCCCTGTGCGTCTGTCAAATATGACTAATTTCCACCGGGGTCAAAAAGTCTTTCTCCCGCAGTCCATCTTGGAGCGCTCTCTTACGCAGTAGACGGGGTTGCTGGTTTTGTTTCCAACTCTAGAAGTAAATACTCTTGGGGGCGTCCCTGCCAGGGCAGCCCGAGACGAGCAGTGGAATATACACACTGTCAATTAAAGGCAGTTTGCCTTGAACTACGAACTGTGATTGGGCTTAAACGACAGCGACCCGCTTGACTTTAATAGACGTTACCTAACTTGTCCTTGATATCAATGCTTTCTTTAGAAACAGGAAATCCAAAAAGGAGAGGCATAATTATTGCTCCGGTTCTTCTCTGCCGTGTGCAGATTCCTATTGAAACAGTTTCTACGCATTTCAGGGTGTGATTTAAACATAAAATATGCCGGCGTGTCTTGCTAATCTGGCCTAGACAGATAATATGTCATCTGGGTGGTGTTTTACAACAATTTAAAAACTGCTACCGACTTGTGGCATTCTCCGGGACTCGGCAGAGGTGGTCAATTGGTGCTGGCCGCATAACCCAGACTAATTTTGAGAAATATACTGAAAGAAGCCTACACGGCCAAGGAAGACAGGTCGATTCTCTATCTTCCCAGCCCTCTCCTGTCTGGAACAGAGACCCCGTTGGGTGTTGAAAGAGGTAAATTTCTGCAACCCAGGAACCGGGGTGCAGGGAGAAATGAAAGTCCTCAACCCATTTCCTTCTCATCCAGGTTCAAGCATTGAGGACTCAACTAATAACGTCCCTGAGTTAAATTTTTACTAAACGCTTGGAAAAAAAATGCTATAATTCTCCCCCTTTAAGTTAGTAAACGCCTGGACTTGGGGCAGTTTGGAGTTTCAGAAAAACTCACACGAAACCTACAAAATAAAAGTGTGAGAGAAGTGAAGCACTTGGAAGCCTTAGGGGAGGGGGCTCAATTCGTGGTCCGTGGCCTCTGCCTGCCAGGGTGGGTGGAACACTCCACTGCTCCAGGACCCCACTCCCCACCCCCTACATACCTGCAGGGCCATACTCAGCACACATGCATACCTCTTTCCTTCTCTCATCTGTTGGTGCATTTATGACCTAATGAAAGTATATCCTTTAGGGAAAAGACTGTCTATAAAAGCCGAAATATGAAGAACTCGTTTGGATATTCCCACTCCAGGCCTGATCTTGAAGTTTTTTTAGCACAAACACCTTGACTTCCTCTATGACTTCCACGACTGAATGATGAGAATTGATTCTAAGTGACCTCTGCTCATTCCCTGTGGAAGGGGAAAAGTCTCTGGCCTGAAGACATACCTTTATTTGGGGGAAAACATTCTTGGGGGGGTGGATTTTACTGTCTATCCTTTGTCATCTTTAAAAACCCTGGCACCATATGTTCCAACTTCTACAAACAGCTGGGGAAACCAAGGGTTCTTTCAACTTCGTTTCATTTTCTTCCAACCCCACGGTTTCTCCCAATTGCCACCTTTTTGGGGTCTCACAAATGTGGGCTAGTTTTTCTCCTGGTGATTATTTCCTAGCTTCCAGTACAATCAAATGCCTGGTGAAAAATCATATAAGCAGTCACCTGCTTTTGTTGGGAAAAGGCAATCTGATTTTGTGTTTGGAGCAGGATCTATTTATTAATGAAATTGATAGAGCAGAGATCATTCTCCCCCTTTGGTTTTCTCCATACTATACCTTCATAGAAGATAGTTTTTAATAGTCCTTTTCGTTTTGCAGTCTGATCTTTGCCATGAGAGTGGTTTAAGTTGTTTACTAGCAGGGTGTATGCAACAGGAAATACTGCAGAAGACATAAACATCAGTGTGAGCTGCTCAAAGCAGTGTCCTTTGGCAGGGTGGATTTGTTTATTTGCCTATTTTTCTAAGAGTCCAGCAGTTCTAACTTAAAATATTTTGGACATCCAAAGGCTAGCTATTTAATTGCCTAGAAGTGGAATGGATTGGATTTTTCAACTCCATGCATAGTGGATCCCTTTCTGTTTTTTTACTCTCCTTTAAAAATGTATATCTAAGCTGGGTGTGGTGGCCCATGCTTGTAATCCCAGTACTTGGGAGGTTGAGACAGGAGGATCCGGGTTCACAGCCAGCCTCAGCTACTTAGTGAGGCTGTCCACAACTTAGTGAGACCCTATTTCAAAATAAAGAATAAAAAATAGGACTGGGAGTGTAGCTCAGAGGTAGAATGCCCCTGGGTTCAATCCCCAGTACTGCAAAATTAATAATAATAATAATAATAATAATAATAATAATAATAATAATGTATATCTAAAACATGAAATTCTCTGAGTAGAATTTGCCAAACAAGAACTTGTGCACCCAGTTAGAGTCTTGGGAAAGGGATAAAATATTTGGCCTGCCCTGAGAGGTTTAAGAGGAGGTGGATAGAAAGGAAGTGCTTTGAGAGACAGCCATTTCCTGGTGAGGGTCTTGTTCTCCTTGTACAAGAAATTGTCTGGTTTTGTTTGTTTTGTTTTGTTTTTACTTTTTTGTTTTGCGGTACTGTGAATTGAATCCAGAGGCATACTACCTCAGAGCTACACCCCCAGCCCTATTTTTTATTCTATATTTTGAAACAGGGTCTCACTAATTAGCTGAGATTGGCCTTGAACCTGCAATCTTTCTGTCTTACCCTCTAAAGTACTGGGATTACAAGCATGCACCACTAGGCCTGTCGAAATTGTCTGTTTTCAAACATCTATTAGAAGATACCAGTCGCCGGGCGTGGTGGTGCACGCTTGTAATCCCAGCATTCGGGAGGCTGAGACCTGAGGATCTGGGTTCGAGCCCAGCCTCAGCTACCTAGGTGAGGCCCTCTGCAACTTAGTGAGACTCGGTTTCATAATAAAGAATAAAAAATAGGGCTGGGGGTGTAGCTCGGAGGTAGAATGCCCCTGAGTTCAATCCCCAGTACCGCAAAAAAAAAAAAAAGAAGGAAGATACCAGTCCTTTCAACTGTGTTCTAGCTAAGTCTTTCCACATACAACAGAGGGCTCAGTGAGCCCTGCAAGCTTATCTTCCTTTGATTTAACTGGAGGAGCAAATGGCTTGAAACTGGCCAGTCCTCCCAGTTGCAAAGACAAGAGAAGATGGAAGGAGCATGCGTGTTGACTCAACTAAGGTCTTATATTTCTGCCCACAAATATTATTTTCTTGTCAGGTTTCCTATTGGGACCCATTGAGCAAAATAGAAAGTTTATTACATGCATTTAATCCCAAAGCCTCAATAGATAATATCTAAATCTTTCACCTAAATATGGGCTGTTCTATCTAAATATGTTTAGTCTCTACTACCTCTCACATGTATATGTCCTGATTACATTAATCCCTAATGAACAGGCATGACATTCTCATGTTCCCAAAATATACAAAATGTGCATGTAAAAAGTCTCTCCAGTTACTTCCCCCACTGTTATTCAGTTCTTGTGTGTCATCTTAGAGCTTTCTAATGCATGGAAGAACAAATAGGAATGTCATTTCTGTGGTTCCAGAGTGATGCAAGTTACTCTGATTATCCTGTTCTGCTGAGAGAGTGAGTTCAATGGGAGAGATCTCTAAAAGCTTTGGTGATCTGGCCATGGTATAAGGTGCTCCTAAATGAAACTTATAGTATCTGGGAAATAGAATGCAAGGGCACATGCAGAACAATCCCTAAGGCTCCAAACTGTGAGTGTGTGTGTGTATATATATATATATATATTTTTTTTTTTTTGAGGCCAGGGAATACGGAAAAGTAGAGGGAAGAAAGAAGGAAGCAGAAAGATTGGGTTTATCAATCAAATTCTATCTAGGATTAGAGGAATATGGAATATGGCTCATTTTTTTGTTTTTCCCCTCCCTGCAGCTCAAATTGACTATTTTTTCTTTTTCTCTTTCTCTTTCTTTTTTCTTTTCCCTTTGGTGCTGGGGGTTGAACCCAGAGCCTTGCATATGTTAAGCATGTGCTCTACCACTGAGCTACACCCCCAACCCACAACTCAAATTGAAAAGGACTAAATTTCTTTATATAAAATAAGTCATGAATAAATTTTCTCTTACTATAAGAGGTTTTGCTATGCTCTAGTCTGTAGTTAATTTGTATGGGTTATAAATGGAAGGGAGAGAGATGGGGGAGAATACACATTTATTATAAAATAACTGAGATAAATTCTGCAATGTAGACTTGATATACCCCAGGCATTGTGTGCTTCACAATTCAACAAGAGGTCAAGATAAAGCCAAAGGGGATGGCACCCCATAAAGAACAGGGAACACCTTCATTTACATCAGTGTGGTCCTGGGAGAAGATTAGGGGATATTTATCCTGACTATCCTTTATCAAGGAGTTAGATATGGATGGAGAAGAGGACACATTTTGAAGGAAACATGTCACACGTAGGGTCCCTTATGGAATACAGGGGCAGTTCTGTTCTCTGGATGTTCCAGGACTTCTGGTGCTTGGCCAGAATTGTGGTTAAGTTGGCCCAAGCCCTTGCTCCTCCTCACCATTCCTTTCCTTATCCTTGTAAATGGTGTTGGAAGAGCTTTCAGCTTCTGGATGGACTATAGCCATCTCTCTCTCACTCACTCACGCTTGCATGCATGTACCCCAAAATTAGTAATATCCATTAGTACCCCAAAATTTTCTTCTTTCACTTTGGGCTCCCCCCTCGTTTCATAACAACACTAGATATATGAACATAAAAGTGCAAAGCCTATTCTTGTTTCCTCCTTTGAATAGATTTCCGCTTGTCCCTCTTCGGGACTGACCCACTGGGTTTAGTCATGGTTACTGAAGTTAAGCTATATTTCAGATCACCTACAGTGTTCAGCTGATGTCTTGGTGGGACCCAAGGGCCTTCAATGGGATAAAGGGACCCAAACCCTCTGCCCCCTATAGCCTTGGAGCTGTTGATTAGACTAGAAGCCAAAGGCCTACCACACTCTAATTAAGGTGTGCATATGTTGGCCAGCCTCTTGGTCGGTTTTTATGGGGTTTCACTGGCAGGGTCAGAGGGTCTGATGCTAGTGCTCTCGTGAGGATTAAGGGTCCTAATGAATCATGTGACTGTGAGCAGACTTGGATGGTGGCTGTGTTCAGAAGACCTACCCACCGCCTTGTACTTTCCACCCTGGGGGTCTCTTTCCATTCCAGGAACCGTCCCAGGAGGGTACCCTGAGAAATGTAAAATGGGGCTGAGGATATAGCTCAGTGGCAGATCACTTGCCTGTTATTCATGGGGTCCTGGTCTCAATCTTCAGCAGTACAAAAGAAAAAAAGTTTAAAATGTTCTCATTTGCATCTTGGCACAGAAAATTATATACATATATGTATATATATGCATATATAGAAACAAACATATTTCTGAATGTGTGTATATGTATGCATATATATGAATACAGAAAAAATTGTCTCAAAAATGTTGAATTTAGGAGTAGAAATGAACCACTATAGTTCATCTGGTCTAACATTTCTCTGCAGATGAGAAGGCTGAGGTCCTAGATGCTTCTGGTACCTGCCCAGCATGTGCCACTAATTAGTGAAATAAGGGATGATGGGCTCCACTCCGCTCTGTATGTAGTTATTTCCAGGATCTCTTTTTAAGAAATAATAAAGGCATAAGTAAAGAGGAAGTTTCGCAGGAAATGTTTTGGGGGCTGGGTGGGAAGAACAGTGAAAAAGGGTGGGGGGGGAGAGGTAGCCAGAGAAATGACAATCTGGGGGTCGGTCGGCCTATCGCCGCCATTTCCTGAAAGCCTTTTTTGCTCCACTCCAAGACAGCTGTTAGAGGCCCGTGTTTTCACACCACAGATACTTTGTCTTGGTTATTATTTTTCTAAGCCAGCCCAGGAGACTAGCTTCTTCTCTCCGGGGAGCGAAAGGGAATAGCGTTTCCAAAAGAGAAGCAGCTCTCATCAAAAGCGCTGGTGAATCTGGCGACAATACGGACACGCGCTTCTCTTCGAGCCTGGAGATTGTCCAGCGGCGGAGGCGGAGGCGGGACGGGGGACCGCAGGGCTGCCGAGTGCCAGGGTGAGCCCGCGGGGCACCGGTTCCAGAGGGCGCAGTCCCTGGGCTGAAGAGAGGCTGGAGCCCGCCTAAGGGACCAGCGTGGAATCGCAGGGGGAGGTTAGCGAGGGAGAAAGACGAAATAGAAAAGAGGAGCGGAGAGGAGGAAAGAGATTTAGCAGCTAGGAAATGGAGGCTTGGGATCTCTATAGGACACCATAGTCTCTGGAAGAGCAGCCCACTCTGGCTGCTGCTGCCGCCTGGATTTGCCTCTTTGTGCATGATGGGGAGCCATCAAAGTGGCTCTGGGTTTTGTACGAACATCTCGAACTCACGCTTTAAAGACTTTTGTCTTTGGCCTCAGTGGGGTGGGAGGCTGCGGTAGCCCTGGCCAGATGCAGAGTGGCCTTGGGAGCCATCAGCTCTTTTCCCGTAGTCCTTAGAAATGAAACAGGACAAAAATTAAAATCGGCGAGGAAACCAACGACAACCCCCCTTAAGCCAGCTGCCCACTGCTGGGGAGCAGTGTTCTGTCCTCCGAGCTTAGGTTGGAAATCTGAATAAATGGAGTGAGACCCTGGATCACACCCCCGGGACAGCATTTTAATGTAAATGTAAAATATGCTTGTAATAATCACTGTGGACCCCGAAGCGCCACTAGAATTTCTGTTTAATTATAGGGCATGAGAGGAGCATTACCAGCTAATTAAATCCAATCCTATTTGTAATTTTCCCTCGACCTGCTGCGGACTTTAAAATGCGAAATTGCTTTTTAAATGTACCTGCATATGATTTTTTTTTTACTACAAGTGAACGAAAGTGAGAAACAAGAGGAAAGGGGGCGGGGGAGAAAGAAAAAGGGAAAGAAAGGAAAAGACAGAGGCGCTGGGCCCTAGTCAAGAGCCAGCCTAGATGAATCGCCTAGGCCTCCTGGGCCTTCCAGCCCGCGCTCTGAGTTTGGCCACAAGAGAAGCCATTTCCTCTCATGTCAGAGATTTCTACTTCCTCTTTCCTCCCTGAGGAAGCTCTCTCAGCATCCAGACATCTCTCCTAGAAGGAGCCGGAGAGGAGCGCGCAGAAGGTCCCGCGCCGGGAGTGCCAGCGTGCAGGGCCCCGAGCCACCTCCAGCTTACGGGAAGGGAGCTGCGCCGGGAGGAAGTGAGCTCACTGGGGAAAGAAAGAAAGAAAGAAAGGAGGTTCTGCCCGACAGCCGCCAGGGCGGGGGCGCGGAGCGCTGCGGAGAAGCCTCAGGCCCCTGTCCCGCTGCGTGCGCGCTGCGCTGAGGCCGCGGCCGCAGCTGCTAACCCCGACTGCAACTCGACGCGCGCATTCCGTCCGTCGTCCTAAGGAGTGCCAGGCACCTCGCTGGAGGTTCAGGCCTCGCGGACAGAAACCCGAGTATCGGGATGCACCAGAGTTTTATTCTGCAGGACGCAGCCTCCGTGTCCCCACGCTTCCCAGCCTTCCTCCGTGGGAGTGTTTGTTTCTGATTCTCCTGAGCGGACACACACACCATTCCTTTTTCTCCAGTGTCCCTCAAATAAGACCAGGTCCTGGAGCTTTCATTTACAATTCGGACGCTGAGTTATTTGCATGAGAAACCCAGTGACTGCGGCCACCAGTTTTTTAATACCCCTCAGTACTTGTGAGGTAGAGTAATAAGCTGCGGGATCTGTTTTCAAACCTCGCGCCTTCTGCACACTCTGCAGCCAGCTGCGTCGTCACCTGGCTGCCCCATCAGTCTGTTTTACGGAAATGTTCTAAAGAAAGGCCTGTTACCTCGCCTCGGCACCCGGCCCAGTAAGCAGAAAACGTGGCAGTGCGGGGGGACAACCGTTTCCAAACTGACGACGCGTGGAGCGCACGCACTGGTGCTTCCGGGGCCGCCGGACGTCGGAGCTCCTCCCGGGTGACCGGGAGAGCCCGGTGGCCGCAGGGCACGCTGAGCGCGTTCACATCTGGATTGAGGCGGCGATGTTCCCCAGCACCAGGGGAGGTCAGCACCCTGCCTCCTTCTACTGTCACTTTCTGGGAGCCCCCAGAACTCACCCAGAGAAGTCCTTTGGGCATCTACCTAGCTCGGAGGATGGGTAGGATAGGCGGTCTGGCTCCCCCTGTTGCCTGCAAGGCGGATTGCAGAGGCCGGGAAGGCGGAGAAGCCGGAACCCCTCCACGTGCGTTGGTCCGGGTATTGTCATACAGCGTAGAAGGAGGCTTGTGTTGGGGCATGGTGTGGGCGTGTTTGCCCGGAGTCGATTGGAGAAATATCCACCAGTCTAGGACCCTGACATTCCTCCACGTCCTGCAGACGCACCCACAAACCTCTCAGCCTCATTTTCCGGTGGGTCCGATAGGTTGCTTCAACCAATTAGTAAAATCTTGTTTTCGACCTTTCAACATGGTGGGTTTTCCACTCACATTTTGCTTTGCACGTTGGAGAGAAAAGAGGAAGAGTTGTAGGAAGCTCTCTTAGGTCGACCTTAGCCAGGAGAAGGGAGCCAGCAGAGCTGTACTGAGGTTTTCCCGGTCTCCCCTCCCCATCCCTTTGCCCCACTTTTTCTCTGCGGTTCCTGGCCAGTAGCAGCGACTCCTAGAGCCACGCAAGGGCCGGCAGGGATTCTGAGCCATCCAGCCCAGCCAGAGGAGGGGCCTCGCTGCCTGCTTTGGAAACTCTCCATTTTCCCACAGTATTTCACATTCATATTACTTTTCACACCCTGTTAGGCAATAATGGCACTGAACCTGCTAAATGCTTCCATGCACTAAGCCAGCCCTCCCGCAAACGCTCCAGACCCTCTGCCTTCTGGTGATACCAAAGAGGATTCCCCTCTGGGATGGACTTTCTTCTCTCCTCTGCTCTTGGAATTAGCCCCCAGAGGTAGTAAGGTGGCAATGGCCTCTGGGTGTGGGCGCTCAGGCGGAGAGGAAGTCCCAATGCTCCTTTTCAAGCAGTAGAGGGGTGTGGTCATGGGAAGAAGGGGCTTGGGGACAGGTCTGGTTTTTGATAGTAGTGTGAGATTAAATTGACAATTTTAAAAGGAACTGGCCTGACTGGAGATGTGGCTCAGTAATGGAGCCCACGCCTAGCACACAGAAGGTTCTGGGTTCAATCCCCAGCCCTCTAGACAATCAAATAAAGAACAGGGCTGTCTGTTTTATGCTCCAGGCCTTGTACAAAGGAATGAAGTCTAGGCTTCTTAATTAGCTCTACCTCTTAGTCTTCCTCGGGGCCTTCTTGCTCCTTCACCAGGCCTGATGCAGATGAGTAGCATTTGGGCTCTAAGAGACTGGGAGATTGTTGAGTGCAATGTTCTTCTCCTGCCCTTCTGGTCTCCCCCAGCTGCAGCTGTGAGGAGCTCCAGGGCCCCTCCTTAAATCCGAGTGAGTGATTAGAGCCCTGCTCTCAGGCAGTCACGATGAACCCCTGGCACAGCAGAGAAAGGAATGAACAGGACCTGAGAGAAGCCAGGGTTCACAGGGAGTTTGTGGCTCTCTGGCTGACTTGTTAACTCAAGCCACAGGTTCAAAGACCTGCAGTGGTGAGAATCTCAGGAAACCCAATTACAATGCACTGGTCTCTGAATGGGGCATCGCACCTCTATCCTAGTCCTCACCTTGGTAGGACCCTTAACAGAACTGAATCCGGTGGCCCTGGGGCTTCAGTGGGAAAAGTCAGAGGAAGTTAGGGGTGGTCCTCTGCAGCTACCCACAACCCCGCCTCAGTTCTTCCATCAGGAGAAGTAATAAAATCTGCCCGGCCCCTACCTCCAGGACATGAGGGAAGGAACTAACTTTTAATGAGGGCCTATTAAGTGCCAAGAATTTTACAGGCTGCATATTGTTTATTCTTCACAAACTACAGGGAGGGATTTCCAAACCCTGTGTACCTGCAAGGAAACTGAGGTGCAAAGAAGACAAGCCCAATTGGACCATATATCTGTGCATCCAAATAAACTCCAGGGCCCCTGAGACTTGATAGCAGTAGGGAGGCCCTGCAGCCTGAGCCAGGTCTCCTGGGGGAGGGCTTGAACTCCTTGGTAGAGGGTAAAGGCCTTCCATGAGCCTCTACCACATACTCCTAGAGAGTGCTTTAAGTGATGGGAACTCCTGTTCTAAGAAACTGAAACTTTGGGTTCCTACATGCCCATTCCTCTAAAATTCTCACAGAATAGTCAGTTACTACATCTCTCGGAGTCAGTCAGTGGAACCTAGTGCCTACTGCACAAGTGTCCCTCAAATGCCACTTTTCTTAGATCACTTCACCAGGGTCTGAGGAGATTTAAACTCAAATCCAATGAATTTCTGCTCAAACTATTTATTTATTTATTTATTTATTTATTTATTTATTTATTTATTTATTGGTACTGGGGATTGAACCCAGGGTCATTCTACCTCTGAGCTACACCCCCAGCCCTATTTTTTATTCTTTATTTTGAAACAGGGTCTCACTAAGTTGCGGAGGGCCTCACTAGGTAGCTGAGGCTGCTGCAAACCCATATCCTCCAGTCTCAGCCTCCCAAATGCTGGGATTACAAGCGTGGGCCACCACGACGCCCGGCTTGCTCAAACTATTTAAACTGAGCTCAATATTCCCCCTTCAGCCTAGGGCAGGGACAGCTCAGGCTGAGAAACCTGGGAGGCCTCAGAGAGAATTAACTTGGTTCCTAAATTGCAAGTTCCACCACTGGTTTGTCTAGGAGTTTTCCCAGTGAGCAGAAGGGACCACCCTCCCCTGAGCTGGGAGAGTATTATTGAGAGCAGAGCTCTGGAAACCCTTGTGTCAGCCTTTGGAAATAAAGTCCTAGGAGCCACCTCCCAGTCTTATTTGCATATCTACCTGCCACCCTTATCCAGTAGTTGCTTTGTGGTATCAGGGACTTTTTTCTCATCTATATATAGAAAGGCTGTCTGGTGACTGCTTACACTCAGGAGAGAATGCCTGGGTTCTGTATTTGGAGACTCTGCAGAAGACAGGAGGGTGAGACAGAACAGGCAAGGCCAGGAAACAAAGTAAAGTGTCGGGCCTGTGGAGAGAGGCACCTGTGGCATGGGTGCACATTAAGGATAAATTGTTTTGAAAAGTACCCAAAGCACACTCAGCCCCCTTGAACCACCTCTTTCCCTTTGAGCCCAGAAGTGATATTCTGGGAATATCGTGTACATTGCCTGAGTTTGGGGCCCATCTAAAGCCTCTGGACCCTAATTACTCCTGGAGAACTATTTCAAACCCAGAGGTGGCTAAATGATCCATGATCATTTAACAGGATGTTTCAAGCCCCCTGGGAGTGTATGAATTCATTTTACCATCTCTGCCATGGGAGAAGGTGGGACAACAGTTGTATTTTCCTCATTTTTTTTTTTTTTTTTTTTTTTTTGGTACTGGGGGCTGAACCCAAGGGCATCCTGACTCTGAGCTGCACCTCCAGTCCTATTTTTTGTTCTTTATTTTGAAACAGGATCTCACTAAGTTGAGGAGGGCCTCACTAAGTAGCTGAGGCTGGCCAGGAACCCGGATCCTCTGGTCTCAGCTTCCCAAGTACTGGGATTATCAGTGTGCACCACCATGCCTGGCCCCAGTTCTGGTTTTTGGTGAACTAAGCTGTGACAATTAAGGCTGAATTACAAACAAATGAAAACCAAGTCCAGGAAGCAGCATTGGGGTTATGAATCTCATTCTCTATCATCCTCTGCCACAGTTTCTGCCACCACCTGTGGCTGGTGGCACCTCACTCCACTTTAGAAACACAGAGAGAAAGAGGCTGGCCAGGCAAGATCGTGGGACTGGAGTTAGGTTGCCAGTTTGACTTAAACTTGGTCTTCCCTCCTCTGAGGATGTCAGTGACCCAGCCGGGGCATTTCCTCTTCTTAGGGGGACTCCAATGGTCTGGAGTCAAGAAATCCAAGAGGGGGGTTTAAAGAACAAGAAACTGAAAGGAATAAGGGAAGAGGGAAAAAATTGTGCACAAATTTCAAAGGGTGTTGGGAATTTCCCCTGAGTTTCCAAAACCCTTCTGGTCTCCAGTTCACTGGGCTTCTCCTGGAGCTCACACGCCTCTCTGTTGAAGGTATCTGGAGTTCTGTGTCTGGGAATCCTACTTTTGCAGACTAGCGGGTCCAGTATATAGGGAAAGCTGGAGGCCTTGAAAAGGGGGTTGGGAAGAGTCCTGGGGCTGTGGTAGGTCTCCCTCTGCCGGCCCTCCCCTTGGAGCAGCCAGCTGGTCCCCTGCGCAGGGGAGCCTCTGAGGTCCTTGCCATCCCTGGTGGTTTGGGCCAGAGTAATATTATTGCAGCTATTAATGATCAGAATGATTTCTTAAGCCAAGGCAAAAAGAAAGTGATCCAAATGAGGAAAACAGCGCAGCTCCGGCACTGCGAGACTAGGAAATGGGTATCGCACTGGCGGACGGTCCCAGTCGCTTCTTGGATATCCACTCGTCGCAAGAGGGGGTGCTGGTCGCTGAGCTCTGCGCTCCGGAGTTTGTGGCTATGCGGAGCTGGAAGGCAATTACTTGCAACAATTAAACTACACAGTGTTTAGAGTCCCTGGGAAAGAGAAAACATTCCTGGAGTACTTAAACAAACTTATTACCGCCGCTTCTTCCTTTGCAGCAGATATAGTGTAAGTCTCTCTTCTACTAAAGATGGCCATCAAGAGTTTGGACAGATTCGCCACTTTTGAAGAATCGGGAATGTCCCTAAGAGTCACTTATCAGGGCGAATGGCAAGTGCTGAATGCGATTTGGAATCAGGAATTGGCCTTGGGATTTCGAGCCAGCATCTTGACCTTTTTGTTTTTGCGTTTGCAAAACAGGAATATTTGCCAAATAACGAGAAAATCCTGCTCCTAAACTTGACGATCCTCATCGCTGTGCATTTCTTCGAATCTTTGGGGTAAAAAAAACTCTGACCTTCTTTCTAGAAACTGTTTCCTGAAAATCACCCCCCTCCGCCCCCGCCCTGCTACCACGAGGTGTGGCCTCCCAGACCCAAAGTCCCTACCTCCACCTTGCGACCTCGAGTCTGGACTTCAGTCCATCCCTGGTGCCTCACAAGCATGTCTTCAATGGCGCCTCCCTGAGCATTCCCTGAATCCACTGGGCCAGGTCTGATCTTTGTATTCTTGAGGTTGCTCTTCAGCCAGTTCTATTACACTCCAGCTGCATGTCGGAAAAATCGAAGTTCCACTGCCCTGCCGGGGGCGGAGGAAATGTCTCTCCAAGTTAGCTCTAATCCACGCAACAACTGCGAGGTGCAGGAGCGCCGATTTCATCTCCCCGCCCGTGTGCGGGTCAGTCCGCTGTGCCTGACTAGGGAGCCTGGAAGTGAGAGCGACACAGAGCTCGGGGACGCACCCTTGGGGACCTAGGCCTTGGGGACCTGGCAGGGTCTGAGCTCCACCGCCCCTCCCCCAGCCGTCGCCCAGCCTGGGTGGGTTTCAGGTCAGCAGGTGCTGGACATTCCCTGCGCGCAGCTAGCAAGGGAGCGCCGCGGTATGCCCCAAGCCTCGTTTTTATTTTTTCCAGTAAGGAAAGTAAACATCTTGTATATATTTCCATAGCGGTCAGACCCTAATTATGCATAATCACATTCCAGAAACCGGATTGCTGAGGCCGGAAGGCGCCGGAGCCGCGGAAGACGCTTGGAACTTTTCATCTTTTTTTTTTTTTTCTTTTTTTAAGTTTAGTTTCGACGGTTTGCGAAAGGTTAGAAACAGGTCTAGAGGGGAAAGTCTGAATTCCACATTGCAAAAACAGAGACCTTAGTGCAACCCTGCAAGGAGAGGCGAGGGGGCAGCAGATCAGAGAGCCTGTTACTGCCCCTGGCGGACCCCCTCAGTCCCAGGTCGCCAGGATTCCTCCCAGGGCCCACACTCGGCGGGCACCACGATTCAACTGGGACCCAGCAACATCTTAAACTAGCGGACCCAGAGAGAAAGGAGCCAGGCAACCAAAGAGCGAAGAGCGGAAACATCTCGGTCACGTGAACTTTACCGCAGATCAGGAAGTTACCTAAAAGCTGCCCAAATTTCTGAATTCAGAGCTCTAAATGTTGACCGTTTTCTCACTCCTCGGGAGTCGGCTGTCTTCGGGGTTATTCAGACTTCCCATTCTCTTTCAGATTACATCTACCCCCACCTGCCTGTTTGCATTTAGAGATGATTTTCTTTTTTACTTTACTTTTTTTTTTCAGTTCGCCAGACCATGTGGCTCCCATACTTACCTGGACTATTTCCCCACCCACTCTCTATAAGGGGAATTCTAAATCTCCTCTTGAGGAGAGAAAGCCGGGTTGAGGAAGGGTCAGAAAAAGGAAGCTGAGCCCGAGGTCCAGGCTGCAATATCATAGTGTTCTCCCAGGTGCCTTTGATTCACTCCAGCAAAAAAGTACAGCAGAAGTAATTTTAATGAGTGTCTTCCCTTCTTTCCACTCTACTAACTCACTAATTCCCACTCCAGAGCCAGACGCATGCACAGAAATCTGGCCATCTGTGGCCTTATATCCCCTAAAGGGCCTGGCAAAGATCTGGGCACACAGTAGGCGATAAGACAATCGAGAATGGATGTATTGATGAAGACTAGCCAATTGTTTGAAAACAAAGAGGTGCGAATTCAGTGCCTATGCAGTTCATTTCAGGCTTACATATGAAATACCGCAGAAGGATCCTCTCCCACCTTCGACCAAACGCCCAAACACAGGCGGAGATTCTTCCTGGATAACTTGCGCCCTGGCATCAAGGGAGCCCTCTTTAGCTGATCGGTGCAACACCGGCAGGGTATTGCTGTACCTCTAAGATGCTCCTTTCTGACCCTCTAGGATTTAGAGTGATCAGAGTCCACCCGAGTCCAGCACACTCGAGAGAAAAGACCTCACCGGAGGTAGGAGTGCAGAGAGTCCCAGTGCATTTACCCCGGATCAAGTGGAGCCCACGCTGTGCCCTGGCCCCCTGCTTTGCAGCTCCCCAAGGCATTCCGGACCCCAGCGGAATGCAAAGTGCAGATGCGGAAGGCTGGAGGCGCAGGGGCTTGACCTCGGCTACCGGGGCCCTCACGTCGCCCACCCCGACCTTGTCATCAGCCCGGGTGCTCACTGATCCCTTTGGGTGCTCATCTTCCCCTTCACTCTTAGTGATTCTGGGTCAGCAGCCCCCACCCCCGCGAGGCAGGCACCCCGGAAGTGCTTCCGAGACCCGGAAGCGGCGGGAGAGGTGCTGTCCTACTCCGGAGGGTGAGTCCTCCGCACCCCGCGCACTTTGGAGGGACCCCAGTTTGCGAAGCGTCTCCTCGCCTTGAGGCGCCCTGCATCTGGATGCCGACTGGCTCGCCCTGGCCTTCCTGTGCCCCTGGGAAAGGGCCGCTCTCTGAAGACACCTCGAGTGGATTTAGATCCCTGTTTAGACTTCGCCGCTTTGCTCGGCGGTGGGCAAAAAGGAGCCAGGGGAAGGAGCAATTTACAATAGGCGTCTGAGTGACTATTTAATAGACTCCCCAAAGGTTGCCGTGTAAATTTACTAGGGATCTTCGGTTGCGATTCATAATTTCACAAGTCATAAAATGCCCACCATCACCTCCGTCCTTTATTTCCCGCTCCACCGGCTTCGGTCTCGGGTGAGCCGGGTGGCCGCGCACCCCGGCAGGGCAGGAGCCCCCAGGCGCACCCCGCAGCTCGCCGGGGAGCCGTGCTCGCGGCGCCGGGCGGGCCCCGAGTGACCTGCCGTCCTAAGAATGCTTCAGATCCAACCTGGGCTGGTTTCGTGACACAGGAAACATCTGGGGAGTTTTCGCCCGGTGTTCGGGAAAGTACTCACTTCCGAACTTGGCGCTAAGGTGTTCCAGGATCCAGACAGTCCCGGGTCTGAAGGGGGGATGGGGCGGAGGGGTTGGCAGCCCTGCCAGCTGCCTGGGTGCAAAGTCGGAGCCAACTGGTGGCAGGCACTGGGTGAAGGACGAATTAAACACTTAGACCCGCGTCCGCGCGTTCTGGCCTCATTGTTTTAACGTCTGTATTAGCCACAGTTTGAGAAAGAATAAATGCCTTTACATTCAGAAAAACATCAAAGACCAGGGGTTGCTCAATATGGAGCACATATGGTAGTCTCCGAAGGCCTTGCCTGCCAAAACATGTTTCTCAGTATTTTTCTCTTTTCTTTCGCTCCTCCACCCCCGCCCCCCACTTTTTTCTCCCCAATTGGGAGGGAGCGGTGGGCTCAGGTTACCCCGGGCCTTTCATGGTCACGTGAAGCATTGGTGGCTATTGGAGACGGAGGCGATCGGATCAATGAGGCCTTTCCGGAACAGAGTCTACACCAAGGAAGGACTTTGGGTATGGGCTGGCAATAGGGATCAGGCCTGAGAGGCTGTAACTTGCCCAGGACCCTGAGTCAGCTGGAGCAGAATTGAAGCTGAATCAGATTCAGAGAGACTAGGTGGCTTTTGGCATTATACAATACCATTTTCCTGCAGATGCATATTTTCCTTTTGGTAACTGCTTCCTTAACACGGTCAAGATACTCTGGCTGAGTGGAGCATGGTGGCACAGGCCTGTAATCCAGTACTTGGGAGGCTGAGACAGGAGGAGTACAAGTTCAAAGCCAGCTTCAGCAACTTAGTGAGTCTCTCAGCAACTTAGCAAGACTCTATTTCCAAGTAAAAAATAAAATAGGGCTGGGGGTGTAGCTGGAAGGTAGAATGCCTCTGGGTTCAATCCTTGGCACCACCATCAACACACACACACACACACACACACACACACACACACACACACACACACAACCTCTGGCTGCATCCCCAGGCCTTTGTGCATTGCTCCATATAGAGGGGGCACTTACTAAATATTTGCCAAACACCAAGTGAATATTGAACAACTAAAGGCAATAGCTTTCGATCTCTGTGTGTGTGTGTGTGTGTGTGTGTGTGTGTTTGTGTGTGTTTTACTGGGGATTGAATCTAAGGGCATTCTACCCCTGAGCTACATCCCCAGCCCTATTTTATCTTTTTAAATCTTTCAACAGGGTCTCACTAGGTTGATGAGAGTCTCACTACTTGCTGAGGCTATCCTCAGACCTGCAATCCCCCTGTCTCAGTCTCCCAAGTACTAGAATTACAGTTGTGTGCCACCAAGCCTGCCTCACTTTTAAATTTCTGTCTAAGCAAGATTCAGTTGCAAAGCTCACTACTATTATCTGGACTATGATCCCAGTTTTTAAAAATTACCTCGCAGAGGATAGTTGACTAAAGATCGAGGTAGTTTATGCCAGGAATTTCACCAGGAGAAATCTCAGAAAGAGGTCATTTTAGTGATCTTGTTCACCTTCTGAATTTTCCTGAAGATCAGCTGAGTCCTGCAAAGGTAAAGTTGTTTGCCCAGGGCACAAGTAGGATGGAGCTGGGGAAGTGCCGGGTTGCTAGGCTCACTATCCCTTGTCACCCGGGGGAACAAGCCAAATAACTTCCTCTCTTTTAGTCTTTTCGATTAAATGGAATCCTTTCATCACTTCTGAAAAATGATCTCAGGATATTATCCTTCAGCAAATTTACATGCAGAGTTTAGTATTAAAGGCAGGGGTGAGTTCTTAGGACTCCCATTTAAAAGAAGATCCATGCTGTCGCCAGAACATAAGGCTTTTTCTAACACAATATTGATGATGGTGGGGGAAGGAAGCCCAGCGCACATGGAGCTGATTAAACATGAATCTTATCAAATCTTCCAGCTCTCTGGTGACATATATGATATGCACAGAGACCACTGGGCAAATTGCCAGACCAACAGTTAGCAAACCTATACTTAAGACCAGCATTGCCATCAACCTGCTGCAGGTCTTGACCAATTTCTCTAGGTCTGTTTTTCCCTCTGTCTCTGTCTTTCTCTCTATATATAGCATGCATATGTATGTGTGCATACACACAAACCTATTATGTATACATATAAATATTAATTTTAATTGAAGGGGTCTTTTTGTTCCATAAGTCTGACTTCTGTTCTCATGTTCTCTGATATTATGTGTATCAACATTTAATGAGCCTCTTACCTATATCCAAGGAAACCGCAGAGCCCACACCAGAAACCTCCGCATTTTTATATGAAGTGCTGAGAATGTTCATCTTGGAAAGGGCTTTAAAGGTGCTTCAGCTTCTTCTTCTTACAGCTGAGTACTCCAGAGTGCTGACTTCCCCAGGTCACAAGCTCTGCACACCCCAAGTTGGCTTCCTACTCTTAAGAGCCACATTCCTCCAAGAAAGTTATTGCAGAGATGGGACCCAGTCTTCAGGACAGGATTATGTGAACATGGGTCAAGTCTCCAGGTTTCTATCTCTTACCTGCCCAACCACTCACAGTCCTCACCATGCTCCCTTATTCAGACCAGAAATAAGTGGGCCAGAATATAATAGTTTTGGGCTCAGGAGAATGAATTTAAAGCAAAACCCAAAGTCGATACCATGTGACTTGGTCATGTTTCTCTAGACTTCCTAGCTCCACTAGAGCCCTTGAGGGTCACTTGGGCAAGGTTATGGGCCCTCTAGAGAGAAGTACAGCCACAAGCCTTACTTGTTTTTAAAAGTCTTGAATCCAATGTAAGAGAGACAAAAATCCCTAGTCAACCCTAATACGGAGGCAAATTAATTAAGTAGAGCCAGTGTTCATGGTAGTGTTTGATTGATGTTCTTCCTCACATAATAATCAATACTGTGGGTAAGTAGAGGAGCTAACAAGAATTATTCACCATTAAGAGTGAGGTGGTAGGCTGAGACCTGAGGATCCAGGTTCGGGGCCAGCCTCAGCTACCTAGTGAGGTACTCTGCAACTTAGTGAGACTCGGTTTCAAAATAAGGAATAAAAAATAGGGCTGGGGGTATAGCTCGGAGGTAGAATGCCCCTGAGTTCAATCCCCAGTACCGCAAAAAAAAAAAAAAAAAGAGTGAGGTGGTAAAGCTACCCTTGTTGTGAGAGGATGGCTGAAGAACTGTCTGGCATGTTGAGAATGAAGTCATGGATTCTTCCTCCCTCCTTCCCAACTCCACTGGTTGACCTTGACTACTTGGATTCCAGTGTTTCAGAGGAACAACTGTGGCATTTTCCCCTGGGTGTGTCCTGGACCAGCAGTTTTGCTGCACTGGAGTTGTTCTTTTCCTCTGTGATCTTCCAGTGGGCTGGGGGGGGGCAGTGATGACTTGGGGGTTGAAAGAACTTCAAGTATCACCAAGTCTAAGGGAGTCTCCCTAGGCAGGGACCATAGGCAGGATGAGAATGAGCTGCCACCCACCGTGACATCCCAGGCAAAGGTGGTGATGAGAATCCAGCCAACTGGAGATAGCCTTCTGCATTGAAGTGTGGGTGATTACATAAATCATTCTTTGCTATCACTGTGCGATATAGGAGGAAGAGCTTTTTAAAATGTAACCCCGAGGGGCTTGTTTCAAGACCTCTTCTGTTCTTCTATGAAATCCGCTCCTAGGGCAATCATAACACTTTGTGAAGTTGTTGTGAGGGTTAAATGAGATAATCTACTAAAATGCTTTGCACAGTACAGGATACATAGTCTGAACACATGTTAGCAAATATTACTAGCCATTCTATGCTTCCAGTTGGTGTTGATGAGATATCTATAATTCAGGCCTTTTCTTGGAGCTAAGTCGAATATCCAACTCCTTACTGGAAGATAGGTGTAAATTCTTAAAACTCCCTGTGTTCAATTACCTATATATTCCATTCTAGTCTTTGTGAAGGGTTACTGGCTCAGGCCAGTAACCGAGAAACTGTGACTAGGTCCTAAGTATGTTTCAAATCCATTCTCTCTCCCCCCACCCCAAATTTCTCCCTCCCTCAACAACGACAGATACTGAATTTTGTCTGGATCATTTCACTATTTCTTCTACTGCCAGTATACCATCCAATCTGTCCTCATGGCAGCTGGACTGATTCTTATATCATGCAAATGCATACGACATTTGATTGTGTCATTTTCCTACTTTAAATCTCTCATTCACTCCCCTGTAGATGTCAAGAAACTCCAAATGCTAAGCACAGAATGCTCATTATAACCCATAGTCTCTCTTCTCACTGCTCTCCCTGCACGCATGCTAAGCTGCAGCTCTGCTGAACTATGGTGAACACGCTAGTTTCTTTTACCTTCATGTCCATGCACATGTTGTCTTTCTGCCAGGACCACATCTCCCTCCTTCTTCATCACACAGTGTTCTACTTGTCCTTCCAGTTTCAGCCCAGGTGTCTCCTTTCTGTGAAAGCCTTCACTAAGCCCCAGGGGAATATAATCTTGCTGTTTCTTCTCTTTCCCTTCCTTTCTTTATCCCTCCCTTCCTTCCTTTAACAGGGTCTCACTAAGTTTCCCAGGTTGACCTTGAAGTTGGGTCCTCTAGCCTCAGCTTACCTGGGTAGCTGAGATTATAGCTGGGCATTACTGTGCCTTGCTAGAATGTAATTTCTCTCTCTTCTCTAACAGCTATGAGTTCCCTGAGGACAGTGGGATACGTTTCTACTTTTCGTGGTCTCCACGTTTAGTGCCTGGTATAGGGTAGGTATTCATCACATGTTTGCTGAATATGATAATAAGCCAGAATTAGGACAAATGGCTTTGGTTCTATACCTTCTTATCATTAAGATTTGGGGGAAATAATTTCTGTAAGCCTCAGTTTTCTCAACTATAAAATGGGGTTTAGCAATGTCCCTAGGCTGGCGTAGTGTCTTCTGCCTGGCCGAGACAGGAGGATTGTAGGTTCAAGGCCAGCCTGGACAACTAAGCAAGACCCTCTCTTAAAATGAAAATTGAAAAAAAAAAAAAAGGGTTGGGGAACTAAATAGAATACCTGCGTAGCATGAACCAAGATTCTGGATTCAATCACCAGTACCATAAAAACAAAACAAAACAAAACAAAAAAGTGTCCCCTAAGGTGAGGAATAAATGAAAAGTGAATGCAAAATCCTTTTTTGTGTGTGTGTGTGTGTGTGGTACAGGGGATTGAACTCAGGGGCATTCTACCTCCGAGCAACACCCCCAGCCCTATTTTTTATTCTTTATTTTGAAACAGGGTCTCACTAAGTTGCCGAATGCCTAACTAGGTAGCTGAGCTGAGGCTGGCCACGAACCCGGATCATCCGGTCTCAGCTTCCCAAATGCTGGGATTACAAGTGTATCCGTGCATCATTATTATAATAAATGCAAACAGATTTCCCATGCATGTAGACACTTTCATACTTGCAATTAGTGTGTACTTATTATCTTCATCTGTCTGTGTTTGTGTTCCTGCATGGTTACACGGAATAGAAAAGCAATTTCCACACAACTTTTTCTAGATTCCACCGTGTGTGTGTGTGTGTGTGTGTGTGTGTGTGTTACTAAGGATTGCACCCAAGGTCATTCTACCTCTGAACTACACCCCCATCCTGATTTCTGAATTTTGAAACAGGGTCTTACTAAACTGTTGAGGCTGGCCTCTAACCTGCAACGCTCCAGTCTCGGTCTCCCAAGTACTGGGATTATAGGCATGTGCCACCTCACCCCCCTAGATTCTACCTTTTAAAAGGCTGAAATAGACCAATAAATATTTTTTGATAATTAGGTCGGGTTCTAGAGGGAACAGTTTGTGCCCTATAAGTAACAGCCATTCTGTAAATCCATTACATCGCTACACACAAATAACAAACTCAGTGCAAATAATCGCTGAATGGGTAACCTGAATCGGTTACCATTCCATATCTATCACTGTATACCTTCCTACTAAAATAACAGCGCCGAGGGTACTTTCTGTCCAGTTTTCATTTGACTTCCTCAGCAGTTCCTGAAGGCATCTACCCGTTTTGTAGGTGAACAAACCCAGGCCCTGGGGATTCATTTAACCCAACTCCTTCCTCTAGCCGCAGCCGAGTGGCGATCAGAGCCCCCGGGATGCCCTTCTGTCTTCCCCCACAATCACCACGGATTGTCGTGGGAAGTTTGCGCAAAATAGGTGATGGATAGAAACGAAGCAGAGCGGCATCAACGGATCGGAGCTTATTTCTAATGCTCTAAATGCCGCAGAGATTTCTGGCACTTTAGACCTGCCTTAAAGTGCAAGTCCGCTCTGCTAACTCGGCCAGCGACGGCATTTCCCGGGGTTGGGGCTCGCGGGGAGGGGGGAACTGCCTCGCCTCCGCCGCGCGGGGTCGTTAGCAGCCAGCTGCCTGGGCTTGTGCGCAGAGCGCCCCGGCTCCCGCGCCCGGCTGGTGCCCACCGAGGAGAGAAGGGCGCCCCTCCTCGACCCCTTCTACCTCCTGCCTCTCGTTCTTCTTTAAAAAGCCAGGTGGCGCCCGCTCCCAACCTCGCCTAGAGCCGGAGGCTCCCCTCGCTCGCTCAGAACGGCGCGCAGAAGTGGATGGAGAGCACAGCTCCGGCGCGGCGCTTTCTCTCCGCGCCCTCCGCCTATGGAAAACACAGATTTGCTTTTTCTTTTTCTTTTTCTTTTCTCTTCCTCTGCACCCCTCGCAGGATGACGGCAAGCCTAAAGGAAAGCGGAGCGTCCTGTGTGCCACGTGGAGCTAGGGGGGCAAGAAAATTATTAAAGCCACGAGGTTTCCTGGCTCTTCGCGTTGTTTACGGTGGGTTTTGATTTGGGAAGAGAGCGAGGAGAGGTTAAGGCCGGTTCCAATCTCCGAGCACCCTGAAGCTGTCTGGTTTGCAGATGACGTGTGGAGCGGGGTGGGCACGCGCGGCTCGGTGTGCACAGAGCATGGCTCTGTCTGGTGTGGCGGCCTATTCCAAAGCCACAAAGCAGAAAAATCCTCCCAGCTCTAGAAGGAGGGTTTTGAGCTTTGATATGACAGCTGAGGGTCTGAATCTAGTCTAGAGGGCCCGGGTTTCAGTTTTCAATCCCCCCCCCCCTTTTAAATCTTTGCAATGTTTCCAAGTCTTCTAACGATTGTAATTTATCAGGGACAGGGGAGAAACAGCATCATTATACAATTAAATTAATTAACTTGATTTAAAGCAAACTTGATCAAATGAGAATATCTGTTGAAACTTGGAAAATAATTACTAATCTGGTAATGAATATTTGGCCATCCACATGTGCTGCTGTTGCAAATCATCACCAAATCTGAAGTTCAGATGAATTCAATAAAAGTAATTTTTGTATTCATTGGAATACTAAGAGAAGAGAGTATTATGGCCTATAGCAATTTTAAGATTTTAATTGAAATGACAGTAACACACATACAAACACATAGAGCACTCAGCAGTGTTACTAATGATGACAATGCTATTAATGCAGCTTTTTTTTCCTTAGTAGGAGTGGTAGTGTGTTTATTACAGTGTGCACTTCAGAGCAGTGCTTCTCAAACTGCAGGTTGCCAACCATTAGTAAATCTAATAATGTGGGATTTGTCTAATGTTTTTAAACTGAAGTAGAATAGAAAATATCAGAAGAATAAAAAGAATAAGTATTCTCTTTTGTGTGTATGTGTGTGGTACTGGAGATTGAACCCAGAGGCATTCTACCTCTGAGCTATACTTCCAACTCTTTTTTTTTTTTATGTTTTTATTTGAAACAGGGTCTCACTAGGTTGCTGAGAGTCTTGCTAAGTTGCTGAGGCTGGTCTTGAACCTGCAATTTTCCTATCTCAGCCTCCCAAGTACTGAGATTATAGGCTTGAGCCATCATCCATTGCTAAGAATAAGTATTCTTTCACAAATCTATTTTTGCCATATATACGTAAACTAAGAATGAGAAAGTGGGCAGATGGCGGGAGTCAGAAATTTGGGAAGGGGGACCCACTATCTTAACAGAGGTAGTAGATAGTCCGGAAGCCTGGGGAACAATTAAGGACTTAACCATTAATAATAGGGGCTAAGGAATGCTCCCGTCCCTCCTCTCTCTGTGCCCCAATGTCTAAGAGGAACAGATGCTATTTGTTATTGTTCATGTTTCAGGACACTAATTAAACCATGTTTACTGGCAGGCAAGGCATTCTCCTATTTGCTGTAAGTAAACCTCCTGGAGCCTGTCCTCAGGAACGTCAACCATCTCCCTCTTTTTCCATTCCAGATGCTGGGACTAAGTAGCTGAGCCAAGACTCAGCCTTCGTGTGGTCTCCCTTCTTTCTCCTCACCTACAAATAGACTGGCCATAGTTTGGGGTTTCTGCACCATGTGGCCAGCCAGAGAGAAAGGAGATTTAGATGTGGATTTTGGGGGCACGCTATATTCTCACTTTACTAGAGCTCTGCAATGAGGCTTCTGTTGATTTTGTCCCACTAGTGAGCAAGTAGGTGTTATTTCTCATATTCTGTTGTCCAGAAATGTATTATTCCCTGTAGTATGTGTTTGCAAACTTTTTAAGGCATCAAATCACCTGGAGGGCTTGTCAAAACACCTGTAATCCCAGTACTTGGGAGGCTGAGACAGGAGGATCCCAAGTTCTAAGACAGCCTCAGCAATGTAATGAGACTGTCAGCAACCTAGTGAGACTGTTTCAAAACAAAACAAAACAAAAAAAGGAGTGGGGTGTAGTTCAGAGGTAGAATGCGGTACTTAAGAAGCTCAGATAGAGGAGGATCACAGATGTGAGAGCCTCAGCAATGTAGCAAGATCCTCAGCAACCTCCAAGACCCTGTTTCAAAACAAACAAAAGTTAAAAAGGGCTGGAGGTGTAGCTGGGAAGTAGAATGCCCCTGGATTCAACCCCGAGTTGCTGGGCCCCTGAGAATTTGCATTCCTAACCAGTTCCTAGGTGGTGCCGAAATGATCCAGGGAACAGACTTTGGGAACCACTGTTCTGTAATCTCTTGAGAAGAGTGTGGAATGGAAAGGTAACTGTCAGAGCAAGATGAAATTGCTCCTAAATTCTTCAGCTGTCCCCCCGCCCCACCCCAAGCCAATCCCCTAGTGCTCAGGCTACCAGAAGGGTCTGTCTGCTGAAAATTTAGAGGAACAGAGGTTTCCAGAGGAATTTAGTTACAGTAGATTTGTACTACTCTGTGTATCTAAAAGAACTTGCCAGAAATAGAAATATTAACATGTCGTAAACAGGTTAACTTTTATTTCATTTTTATTCTTGTATGTTTTAAAGCAACATTTCAATGTTTAAAGAAACATTTAAATGATAGTTCAAGGCACTAAAATAAAAATTTAAGCAATGGCAATTTTAACCATTATTATTAAATAAAAAGTAACATTTAGCACTGTGCTGCAATAAGGCAGCTACTTCATATAAAATGGGAACTTGTGGCCTGAACATTAATGTGACTGACTTTCTGCCAAGACATCCCTGGCTCCCAGGGCCTGGCTCCCAGTGAATTGATGGCCTGTGGCTTCCCGGCCTGGGCTCTGCTCTGGCTGCAGGGCCTCAGAGGAAAATGGGGTTGTTTTGAAATCCAGTGTTCTTAATGAAGCAATTCCTGAACCTGAAATGTGCAAGAAAATAACCTAAAAGTGAGATGAGAAACTGGTCTGTTGAAAAGTGGATGACCTTTTCAGGGTTGCTTTTAAAAGAATAGATTTGTTTTATTTGACACTTTGGGAATGATTTAATAAAACATAACAACGTCAAAGAAATTATTCGATTTGTTTCATGTCCTGCAGCCTGGAATATCTAAACTAAATCCTCACAAATGAGCATCATTACTGGTGAAATTTTCTTGCAAAATTTGGCATGGACTATTTTGAAGTGTCAGACTTCTAGGCGCTATTACAGAATTGGCAAGATTCAAGGGATTTTTTTCCTGACTTAATGACATTTTTCCTTATTGTCCCCATAATCACCTGCTTTATGAACTGTGGGTAGAGCTGATGTTGCAACTGGCCATTTTCTTAGAATCCGAATTCATTTCTACTTTTCTGTCTTTTGATTTCCATCATTTCTGGGAACTGTTAGTAGATGGAATAAAAAGAGAATACATTATAAACAATTCAAAACACCAAAAACAAAATTCCCTGGACCTTTTACAGATACCACACATGCAAATAAATGTGGTTTTGCATTCCAGCGACATTTGAGTGGGGATTACATTTTCCTCATTAACCTCTTTCTTAACCAAACAGTATTGTTTTTCAAGCGTGTTTTATCTAAATCAAGTTTGACGTTTTAAATTAATTTATACTGACTCAGTTCCAGTGAAGAGGTAGATTGCATTTTTCTTGTAGTGCTGAGGATTGAACCCAGGACCCTGCACATGCTAGGCAGGTACTCTACCACTCAGCTACATTCCTAGCCCTAGAATGTTTTCTTTTTTGATTCCAGCATTTGTGCAATCCTGGTTGAATCGTACCAAAATTGGACTGCTTACTATTTTAGAATAAAAGCAGCACATTGGTTGTATTGCTTGCACAACCAAAACCAAAACCAAAACAACTACTATATGTGCTAAGTAAGTTTTTCCTGCACTGCCCAGCAAAGACATAGAAAGAATAGTCCATGAAGTATGAACAGGACCATTCTCTTTATGGCAAATACAATGGATACTTGTTTCTCTTTGGAGGAACATTTAATCTATTTTCTTTTTTTTTTTTTTTTTTTTTTGGTGGTACTGGGGATTGAACTTAGGGGCATTCTACCTCCGAGCTATACCCCATTCTTTATTTTGAAACAGGGTCTCACTAAGTTGTGGAAGGCCTCACTAGGTAGCTGAGGTTGGCCACGAACCCATATCCTCCGGTCTCAGCCTCCCGAATGCTGGGATTACAAGCGTGCGCTACCACACCTGGCACTTAATCTATTCAATCAGTCATAACCAATAATTCCTCTGCTAATATGTGGACCTCAACTCAAAGCAATGAGAATCTTCTTATGTCTCTAGGAAGTCAATAGCGTTGCTTAGGAAGACCATGTAATTTTTTTGGGGGGGGTACTAGGGATTGAACTCGGGGGCATTCTACCTCCGAGCTATACCCCCAGCCCTATTTTTTATTCTTTAGTTTGAAACCGGGTCTCACTAAGTTGTGGAGCGCCTCACCAGGTAGCTGAGGCTGGCCACAAACCCAGATCCTCCGGTCTCAGCCTCCCAAATGCTGGGATTACAAGCGTGCGCCACCACACCCGGCAGGCCATGTAATTTTAAGGAGTGTAGCTCAGTGGAAGAGTGTACAGAAGGCCCTGGTTTAATCCTCAGCACAAAAACAATGATAATAGACTACAATTTTGGTAGAAGCAGAAATGTAACCTGACTTTTTTTTTTTTTTTAACTTCTATAAACACTATGCATGAATCCATGCTTTTTGCCCTGAAACAGAGCAAATGTATACATTGCTTTCAGTGTCAATTTTTTTTTGGGGGGGGGTTACTGGGGATTGAACCCAGGGGCATTCTACCTCCAAGCTACACCCCTAATCCTATTTTATATTCTTTGTTTTGAAACAGGGTCTCACTAAGTTGCAGAGGGCCTCACTAACTAGCTGAGGGTGGCCGCTAACCTGCAATCCTCCTGTCTCAGTGTCAGTATTTAACAGTTGATGATGAATTATTTGTGTGAAGTTAGGTATGTCTATTTATGTAAAATGAACAAGACATTAAAACATCACTTGGTCTGAGGCCTAAGTTAAACCCACCAATTTTAGAAAACCTTTCCCTCTGCAGTTAGTGCTGTCTTGTTTTCTTGAACATTCTTTTTTCAGACTCCTGTAATCTTAGCTCAAGATGGCTTGAGTTAGAGTTGGATAGAGAACTAGCGCTAGTTTCTTTAGTGTACACAGTTTCGAAACACACCCTTTCATGTTATTTGACACCATTTTTCTACATGTGCTTTCTTCTGAGCATTTGTTAGATGAAACCATATTGCAAAACTAAATTATTGACAAAATGCTTATGATTCCAAAAGGGCCTGCCTGATTGAAAGCAGTTGAGTGTTGCAGCATGAGATTGTTGCCTCTCCTTTCTGCCGGCCCGTCTAGATCCCCCTAGACCCTACGCCTGGACTTCTGATACTGTCCGCAGGTAGCCGTTTCTTCACAGCTAACTCAGAGCAGACTAGAGCTAGAGTTTTAAAGCACTCTACTTCTCGCGCTCCATTTCCTGATTGAGCATTCAGGAAAATCTCAGACCCGTGTTCTTCAACTTTAACTCACAGGAAACCGATTTCTTCCTGCACACTCACGCTGTCCAGTGACATCTACCAAATTCTGCAATCATGCTTGGCCCTTCTCAAAATGTGCTGGCAGTTACCAAGACACAGCTCCGCCCTCTTCAAGGTCCCTCTAAAAGATACTCCTTTCATGTCACGCTGAGTTCAGGGTGAACTTGCTGTTTGTACCTCAATGTCCTGTATAGCTGATATTTAGCCTGCCTCTGAGAATGACACCAAAATCAGCTCTGCCACCAAGCAGAAACAAAGCCATTTCTATTGAGAAAGGAGCAAAAACAGCCTTATGGAAAATTGAATTTGCATCGTTGGTGATTGCCCAAGTTGTTTTGTGCTGCTATAATAGAATACCATAGACTGTGACATTTATAATGAACAGGAATTTACTTGGCTCATCATTCTGGGGGCCGTGAAATCCAAGAGCTGTCATCTGATCAGGACCCTCATGTTGTGTCCTCCCATGGCAGAAGGCAGAAGACGAGGAAGGGGAAAGCTCACTTTTATCACCAGCCCACCCTCTTGAGAACTAACCCACTCCACAGATGATTCATGGGGTCAGAGCCACCCAACAGTGTTCTATTGAGGCTTAGGTTTCTGACACGAGAATGTCCAGGGACACATTCCAACCATAGCAGTGATAATAATTAACAACTAAATTTTTAAAAATATAACACCTCGAATATGTGATAGGCATGATATGTGGTGGGAAAGAATTTTCCAAAAATCTAATGTATCTCAGTTACTATTTATTTATTTATTTATTTGGGGGCACTGGGGATTGAAGCCAAAGGGCATCCTACCTCTTAACCCAAACCCCTTTTAAATATATATATATATTTAATTTTGAAACAGGGTCTTGCTAAGTTGCTGAGGTCCTTGCTAGGTTGTTGAGGCTGGCCTCAAACCTGTGATCCTTCTATCTTCTCAGCCTCCCGAGTACTGATATTGTAGGTGTGTGCCACCACACTGGCTCCGTTACCTTGTTACCTTTTTTTTTTTTTTTTTTGGTACTGGGGATTGAACACAGGGGCATTCTACCTCTGAGCTACACCCCCAGTCCTATTTTTTATTCTTTATTTTGAAACAGGGTCTCACTAAGTTGCAGAGAGCCTCACTAATTGCTGAGGGTGATCACGAACCCAGATCTTCCTGTCTCAGCCTTCCAAGTACTGGTCTCAGTTACCTTTTGAGTAAGACAGAACTAGCAAACTGCAAACTAACCAAAGGAGAAAAATTATTTTGTTTTTATTTTCTTACTTTAGATTTGACTCATCAAATTACTGTTTTAGCTAATAAGAAAAGCCATTATAAGCGACATGGTTCATCTGTATTTGGAATTTCAAAAAAGCTAATGCCCCAAACCATATTTTCTGAACTTTTCCAAGGACTTTTGTTGCCTCACTTCATCTTGCTTAAATATGTTAGAGCTGTGTTGAGATTAATATCAACAATCAGAAAGTAATATCATGGTTCTGGTTGTCATTATCTTGTTTAGACTTGCTAGAACTAGCTTGCCTGTGTTAAAACTTAATGGACTAGAGAAGAGAAGCATTCAAAAATCTTAATGATGGGGGCTTCTACTACCCAGGCATCTACCAGATGTCTCATTTTCTAAATTCAGAACATCTGATAAATCCATGATTTCCTCAATTAGTGTTCTTAGCTCTGACTTCATGTTAGAATAGCCCCAGAATCTAAAATAATAATTTTTAAAAAAGGGTAGACAGCCTCTATCCCACACTAACTAAAGCAGAATCTTTCAGGGCGGATCCTCAGACAATTTTTTTTAAAGTGATTCAAATGTACAGCCAGGTTGAGAATCACTAACCCACATGATAATTTCATCTTTCAGAAGGGAGAGGAAATGATGAGGAGGATTAACACCCTGCTTCTAATTCTGGCCAACGAGAAGGTCTTGAATGGAAAATCAGAAGTGACAGGAACCTTGGAAGAGGGCCACCTGGCCATCAGAAAATTCCAGAGGGATGTGGTCACTGCCAGGCACACACTGTTAGTCTGAGCTTAAAAATATTTCAGGAAATTATAAAAGCCTGACTTTGACACCCTGCTCCAGATTTCAAAAAGAAGCAGGAGATAGTTCTCAAAGTAAAATTCTGATACTACTATATTTGCAAATGGTCTAAAGCAGGGGTGTGTGTAGTGAGGAGAAGAAAAAGTAAGAGGTAGTAAAAAAGATTTAGTGTCTTAGGACATAAACTATCTGCTGAGATCAGATACATATTTTAGATGATGTGTGTAAAATGAAAGGTGACCTAGAAAAACAAGCACAGACACAAAAAAGAACCTGCCAAGAGTATGCAAGAAAAGAGTCAGAAAAGCTAAATCCAGAAGGTGAGTAAAATTTTAGATGATGAAGAGGACTGTTTGAATCAAATGGAAGAAAGTGTAGGGTGTATGTACTGCTGTCATAGCAGTGTGTCAAAGGTGAAACAGACCAGGGGACACACTCCTCTCTTCTAATCTTTAGAATAGAAAGGGTGGGGCAAAGCCAGGGGAAGTGCTACACACCTGTAATCCTAGTACTTAGGAGATTGAGGCAGGAGGGTGACAGGTTTGAGGTCAGCCTGGGCAACTATCTCAAAATGAAAAATTAAAAGAGCTGGAGGTGTAGCTCAGAAATAGAACATCCCTGGGTACAATCCCCACAAGAAAGGGTAGGGCAAAGTTTAGTAAAAAGAATTGCAGGGGAAGATCACTTGGGAGCAAATGCTAGCTGTCCAAATAAGTTCAAACATTGGCCCGGAAATAACAAGCCAGAGTGTTAATAGAATTTTCAAATGCAATTGCTTTAATCTTTAAAAAAGATGGAGGATGAGAGAGATTCCCAGACACTGCCCCACATTTTTGCTTTTCAAGAGGAAAGTAGGGAAAGTCTTTGAACTACAGACTCTAGGGCCTGCTGATCCTTCAGCTCAAAAATTCTAGGATTTCCTTTAAAATGGAGTTTGAATACAAGATTTACTAAATTAAATCATGCCTATGGTGATTTATGAAGAGAGTAGGGACAAGGAAGCCTAAAATTGTAAGTAACCTAATTCAAATTCAATAGTTCCTAACTTTGGAATATCTGATAACAGATACTTAGGTGCCCATCTGAAATAGTTAGCTAATACAGTATAATAAACTGTATCAAAATTTAGTGGCTTAAAACAACTATAGGCCAAGCATTGCCAATCCAAAAACCCAGACTCTGAAATGCTACAAAACCCAAAATAATTTTTAGAACAGACCTAGTGCCACAAGTGGAAAATTCTACACTTGACCTCATGTGACTGGTTACAGTCAAAACACAGACACACTAAAAATATTGTATAAAATTATCTTCAGACCATGTGCATAAGATGTATATGAGACATAAATAAATTTTGTGTTTAGAGTTGGGTCCTATCTCTAGTTTAATCTCATGATGAACATGGAAATAGTCCAAAATCCCAAAAGATCTGAAATCAGAAACATTTCTGATCCCAAGCATTTTGCATATGAGCTCCTCAGCCTGTCCCATTAATTTGTTCGCAGTTCTGCAGTTTGCACTGGGCCCAGCAGGGTGGTTCTTCTGCTGGCTTTGTCTGGGATAGTTCAGGCAGCTTCAGTCATCTGATGGCTTGACCCAGGCTGAAGGACCCAGCTAGCTTCAGTCACATGTTTGGTGGTTGTTGCCAGCTGTCAGCTGGGCCATGTGTCTGTAGCAGGAGAGCTGGAGCTCATTTAGTTGGTGGTGGCAGCATTCCAAGAGAATGAGAGGAAAAGCTGCAAGGCTTCTTAAGGCCAAGGCTTGGAAGGCTCATAACATCATTTCTGCCTCATTCTTTTAAGGCAGTGGAAGGCCGGCCCAGATCAATGGACAAGCAAACAGACAACAGCTTCAGATGGGAATTGCTGCCAAGATTTGTAACCATATTTAATTCACTGCACCTCTTGTTCTTCTTCTTTTCAGTACTGAAGATTAAGCCCATGAGCATTTTATCTCTGAGCTATACCCCACCCCTCTTTATTTATTTATTTTTTAAATTTTGAAACAGGGTCTCACTAAGTTGTTGAAGCTGGTTTCAAATTTGTGATCCTCCTGTCTCAGTCTCCCAAGTACCAGGATTACAGGCTTCACTAACACCTCTTCTGAGGGGGGGGGGGAGCTTCTGCTTAATATGCATGAAACAGTTTAATTTCAGGGGATTCGTGATCCTTCCAACCCAAGTGAAGAGCCTTTAATATCATCTAACCATGGATATATTTAAATGAGGATACTAGTAGCCAGGCATAGTGGTATACCCCTGTAATCCCAGTACTTGGGAGGCTGAGACAGGAGGATCACAGGTTTGAGGAGAGCCTCAGCAAGTAGTGAGACTCTCATCAACCTCAGTAGTGAGACCCTGTTTCAAAATTTAAAAAAAATTAGAAGTAGGGCTGGGGGCTGCAGCTCAGAGGTAGTATGCTTCTGAGTTTAATCTCTAGTACCACAAACAAGCAAATAAAACAAAGATACTAAAACTCGGGGAGATTAAAGTCTTGCCCAAAGACAAACATATTTTTTTTTTATACAAACACATTAAGTGTTGCCAGGTTTTATAACTTCCAGTTCCATGCAATTTCCATTATGCCCAACTGACAATCACTTTATTATTGCAAGAAATGAATTTTAGCAATTTTTACCAATCATCACTCAACTACCAGGTTAGGACAACATAAGTAAAATATATATGGTAAAATACAAGTGTTTTTATTTGGTTAGCATATTCTGCACATACATCCAGATAGGAAAGTGGGCTCACTAAAAGCAGATGTAAGAGCCGGGCATGGTGGCACATGCTTGTAATCCCAGCATTTGGGAGGCTGAGACTGGAGGATCCGGGTTCGCGGCCAGCCTCAGCTACCTAGTGAGGCACTCCGCAACTTAGTGAGACTCGGTTTCAAAATAAAGAATAAAAAATAGGGCTGGGGGTGTAGCTTGGAGGTAGAATGCCCCTGAGTTCAATCCCCAGTACTGAAAAAAAAAAAAAAAGCAGATGTAAGGAGTAAATTATTTTACTAATTTTCAAACTGGCACGGTCCTGTGCAGGTCCCTCAGCCTAGCTCTCTTTTTCCTGACAGGCACTCTCTATGCTTCAACTAACTCCATGGAAAAGTTTAATACAAGAAATAATTTGTGATTAATCAGATTGTTTTCACTTTTAAGCCATCTACTTAAAATATATATTGATAATAGCAGGAAATCCATTTATATTGATTCTTAACTTATATTAAGACTTGACACCGTCAACCACCCAAAGCTTTTAGGCTTTCCTCATTAAGTAAAGACAAAGGAAAATCGATGGTGGTTTAAATTATTTTCTTTTTGTTGTTGTTGCCAGTGGACAACTTTTCACATGAAAGCTGCAAGCTCTATTTATTTTTTAAAAGTATTAATATCTTGTGCACACCTATAATCCAAGTACTTGGGAGACTGACACAGGAGGATCAAGGCCAGTCTCAGTAATTTAGAGAGACCCTGGTTATAGGGCTAGGGGTATAGCTCAGAGGTAGAATGCCTCTGGTTTCAATTCCCAGTACCAAAAATAAAACAAAAAAAAAAATAAAAGCACACACACACACACAACAAAACAAACAAACAAACAAACAAACAAAAAAACAAGAGCACCCTTTAGGTGAGACTGCCTATTTCATAGTTCAACTTGTCGGAAGCAAATGAGCTGAGTCTGGTCACCCCACTAAGAGTGATGCCAAATCATCCTTTACTTAAGGTGATGGCAAACATAGATGTCTTTACTATCAATATACATTTTCCCACCAGGCTTGGTGGCACACACTTGTAATCCCAGTTACCCAGGAGGTTGGGGCAGGAGAATCCCAAGTTTGAGGCCAGCTTGGGCAATATAGTGAGATCTGTCTCAGAATTTAAAAAAAAATTAAGAAGGGCTGGGAGTATAGTTCAATGATAGAGTATTCCTGGGTTCAATCACCAGTCACACACACACACACACACACACACACACACACACACACACACAACAAAACAAAAAAACGTATGTTCCCCTTGTCAATTTGCTAGTCATCAGTGGAATGATAATTTGGTGCCATGAGAATAGTCAGTTCCCTAGAGTGAGTTGTTTTCCTTTTTTAGCAGTTTGGGGATTGAACCGAGGTCCTCACCCATGCTAGTACTCTACCACAGAGTTCTACCCTCAGCCCCATGATTTTGATAAAGAATTATGCTCAGATTTTCAAAGATTTTTTTTCCAGTCTGGGGTATTTTCAACCTAAAATTATTAAAAAGCATTCAATATCTGTATTAAACCCTTAGAAAATTGTCCCTTTTCTGCTCATTTCTTTGTTGTTTTGGGTACCATTCTGATTTACAATAGCCATGTACACCTAGACCAGTGAATTGAGCATTAATGGTGTTGTGTAATATATTAAGGCTACGAAATTATGGGTTTGATCTGGTCCATCTGAAGAAGCAGCCAGGCATTGAGAGGGGGTGAGACATGACTTCACTCCATGGGCAGCAGGCTAGGAGGACTAGGCCTCCAGTACCCAATGGCAGCCGGCTGGGTACGTGGGAGCTCCACGTGGAGACTTCCCTACAGCACATCTGCCTGTCTGTGCATCCACATGCCCCGTGTGCCTGCATGCCTGCACACTGAACTGTCTCAGTGCAGTTTTTATGCCAAACAGAACAAAAGTTGCAACTAGCCAGGAGTTACACGAAACAACTTGGCATCCTCAAGGACAGGCTTAGCAGTTTTTCCTGCAACAGTGGCCTTCGCCAGAAGGAGGCAAGGAAGCCCGACACACGCCATGTTTTGACTGTCCCCACAAATGGATTCCCAGAGCTCTGTGCTGTGCTTTGCTTATCTACTCATGATGATTATATGCTAAATTGAGAAACAGAGCACTTCTACTGTTGTGGAAGTGAATGTTACATTGACGCCCGTGTTAAAATGAGATCGAGTCAACACCCCGTGGACCAAGAAGCCAGGCCCTGTGGGGGTAGGATGGCTAGGAGACTCTTCCTGAGAAGCAACTGTGCCACACACAGAAACTTGCAATATGGCTCCTTCCAAGTGACTCTTTTGTTTCCTTTTTAAGTGGGTCAAAAGACGTGGGCCAAAACGTACCTGTAACCAAACATGGTGGTACTAAGCCTAGTGAGGAATAAAAAATCACTTCTAAACTCTGTGCCTGGTCTTTGGCTTTATTTCATTTGTTGTTTCTCGCTTTTTGTTTGCCTTTTGTCATCTTCCACAGTGGTTTCTGCAAGAAGATCAGCCCTAAAACAGACAATGTGGCTCGCACCCACTTCAAACGGTGTTTAAAATCTCATTTGTTATTTCATACTGTGGCCTCACTGGAAAGCCATTGTTAGTGAGTCTAGAAAGCACATACCTTTAATTCCCAGGGTGGAGAGGGGGCCGGAGAGCCAGAGCGAGCATGAGGGAGCACTGACTGCGAAAGTGGCCACATTAGGAAGTGAGGAACACGAGGAAATGCAGAAGTCTTATAGGCAGATAAAGCCTCTAGACGCCAGAAAACTGGAACCCACCCAAACCTGGGCTTAGTAGAATACCAAAAAAAAGATGAAGACCAGGACTGATATGCATGTGTGTATGTGTGTCTGTGTGTAATTTTTTTTTTTTTTGTACTGGGATTGAACTCAGGGGCGTTCTACCTTCGAGCTATACCCCCAATCCTATTTTTTTTTTTTATTCTTTTTTTTGAAACCGGGTCTCACTAAGTTGCGGAGTGCCTCACTAGGTAGCTGAGGCTGGCCTCAAACCCATATCCTCTGGTCTCAGCCTCCCAAATGCTGGGATTACAAGCGTGCACCACCATACCCGGCTTGTGTATTTTTTTTTTTTCAACAAAAGATTAGTTACCAAAGGACCACATTTCCAGTATTACAACTGTTTGCACAAAGAGTCCAGAGAACATTTATCTGTAGTAGAATGAGTGAAATGAAGAGATGGGATTCTATGTGAGCCCACCTATTACATGAGGCTATATGCAGAACTTGAACACTGGAGATAACTATTAAATTGATATCAACAGGTAAAACCTACATTAAGTAGGAATTAGGCTTTTCCAATTAGCTTACATGTTCAGATACTAATCTCTAGATGCTTAGGGAGCCAAAGTCACTTAGAACCCATTTGGAGCCGGGTGTGGTGGCGCACGCTTGTAATCCCAGCATTTGGGAGGCTGAGACCAGAAGATCCGGGTTCACAGCCAGCCTCAGCTACCTAGTGAGGCACTTTGCAACTTAGTGAGACCCTGTTTCAAAATAAAGAATAAAAAATAGGGCTGGGGGTATAGCTCGGAGGTAGAATGCCCCTGAGTTCAATCCCCAGTACCACAAAAAAAAAAAAAAAAAAAAAAGAACCCATTTGGGCCATTAGAGAAAAACCAAAACAAGACCAGGTACTGAAATATCTCATGGCAGTAGCTCAAGTATATTCATTCAACTTAATTTTCTTCTTCCACTCCCAAATACAAAATAGTAACCTACAGTTAAAAACTGCTTGGGGCTGGGCATGGTGCCTGTAATCCTAGTACTTGGGAGACTGAGACCGGAAGATCACTGGTTCCAGGCCAACCTCAGCAAATTGAGACCCTCAGCAACTTAGCAAGATCCTATTTCAAAAAAAAAAAAAAAAAAAAAAGAAGAAGAAGAAGGGCTAGTGGTGTAGCTCAGAGATAGAATGCCTTTGAGTTCAATCTCTAGTACCACACACATTTATTTTTTTTTTAATTTTTTATTGTAGTAATTCGTGCAATATAGCATACATCTTTGTTAAGTACAAGTTGTTAACAACATATTTGCACACAATTCTCATTTGATCCCTTCCCCAATTCCCACCCCATTCCCTCCCCCTCCCTCCCCCTCAGGTTCACTTCGGTGAGTGACCTTGATATGATTGTGTACGAACATCAT